>CM062276.1:17921114-18206114 GCA_031216635.1 Dissostichus eleginoides
TCAATACACTCCTTTTTTAATGGTTGGTAAATAGCATAAACTTACCTCATAGTATCTTCAAATTGGTTCATGTGTATGACACTGTATTGCAACTTATATGAAGAGGTTCAACCGCCACATGTTTGAACTCGTGTAAAAAATACTGAATACATGTAATACTGTAGTTTTCAGATTGGTGGTGAAATGACCTGAATGGCATCAGTACGAGTGACACCCTCGCTTCAGTCTTTTCTTTCTTCGCTTCACATTTATGGGTAGAACATGAAATAGTTTTTGGTCAATGGTCCTTTGTAAGGCCGACGTCTATCCCCCAGCTGCCCTCTTGTAATGCAAGTCTTGCTTTGCTTGTACTGAAGAATTTTAGCATTAACAAATGTACAGTCAGGTACTCTAACTAGTTCTCTTATCCGACTAGCTCAACGTAAAGGTTATTTTAGCATGTACAAAAGTGACTACCATCATGATGAAATGGAAAGCCGCTCCTCCCTTCCTGATTTTTATTACGGTTCTTTCTCTCAACATTTTAGTGAAAAGTCAGTAGGTTTCTGTGCTGTTTGCTGCTTTTCCCCTGCCTGGCTAGAGGCAGCTAGTTGCCTTCTGACACACGAGCTGTCTTCAGGGGTCTTAAGAATGTGAAGCACTACCCACATTTTAGTTGATAGCACGCAATGCTGTGTCCTGCTACATCCATTTCAGCAAGGCCAAGACAAAGGGGCGGTGGGAAGACCACTCCTCTAGTTTCACTTGCATTGTAAATAGGTTGAGAGAGGAAGGGAATTCAAGTCCATTCAAACTACCAATAATTGTACAGGCGTAAAGTCTCCTGTTATATTTAATAATCTTTGTTACTGACCAGTTTTCGAGGGTCTCCTCGTTGATTTGTGTGATTAAGTGGCCCTGCGAGCCAGGCTATTTGCAAGTGTCTCCTTCCTTATTTATTTGTAATTTGGCCTTGAAAACGATGTAATGAAAATAAAAAGTTGTGTTGTAATTGCTGCTGTCCTTGTGTGTTTCAGAGGTGTGTGTGTGTGTGTTTGACAACTAAACAAAGCGAGGCACGACGTGTGGCTGGTTTGATCAGCAGCTTGATTAGAATCATCCTGAGTTTCTATGGCAACGGAGACGAGTGTGTCTGTGCATGTGTGTTTGAGTGAGTGTGGTCTGTGAAAGACTTGTGGTACGAGGACGCTAACAGAACATGCAGTCCTCGGAGTCAACCTTCATTCAGCGCTAGTAAACAAAGGATTTCTCTTCTTCCAGTCAGGCTGCTTTTATTCACAATGTGTCGACCTCGGCTTCTGATTGGTGAATCATTTAAAAGAAATGTAAGGAAGAAGCTTAACTGCTCACTGCACCTGCTATCCTGATGCCATACACATCTAAATAAGATATAATCCAGCATTTTACCACTCTATTTGCATTGCTTAGGACAAAAAGGATCAATTTATCTTAGATATTGGGCCCTGATCACATGAAGGGACTGTAACTGATGATGATGAATCATGAGGTAATATAGGGAAAAGATGTCCATCAGATTTGCCCAAAGCTCAAGTTTATATATTTGAATATTTTTTGTCTGACCAGGTCCAACCCTCCCAAAAAAAACGTAAGTAATTCTGTTTGGTATCATAGTAGGAATTTAAAAAAGCAGTTTTCACATCTGAGAAGCTTTACCCACATAACAAAAATAACTAGTTGACAGGTTATTAATGGACTAATTATTTCAGCTGTAATTAGTACAAATGATTCTGATCTGTCAAAATCTGCTTCAGAGCTTTCAGGCAATAACAAAATGGGTACAGATTAAATGTAGATATTTGATAACAAACTTATTGAAAACGACCAACATTTCATGTAAGAGCAATGTTAGCAAACGCAGATGCTTGAAGTCCTGCATTATGGTTCCGTTTCTGCGTTTTATTTGACATTAAACAGCAGCTATATGACCGTAGAGAGATGACTGATTCTTCTGACTCCTCCCCTCCTCTATTCCCTTCATCTAACCCTATGGGACTGGAGAGTGCGTCAGAGGCATCATGCTGCCTTCATTAGCCCACTGACTCTGACGCACACACACACACACACACACACACACACACACACGCACACACACACAGTGTCTCTACCACAAAGACAAAACAATAACAGCACCAGACAGCAAGAAACTGTGAAGGACATCTTTTAGATTGCATAAATGAGATTTGTGAGTGCACGCGTGTATGTGTTTGAGTGTATGTGTTTAAGTGTGTGTGAGTGTGTTGAGTGTTTCTGTGATAGCCTTCATTTTACTTTCTGACACTTTATTCCAACTTTTTCTTTCTCCCTCGTCTCTCCCTTGCGCCCTGCTTGCTCCCTCTTCCTGTCTACCTATGACTCAGAAGTGCGCACAGACTTGTATCTGTTTGCTTTATACGCACACTCCAGTGTGAGCCAAAGAGCCATATTGGAGTTTACCCAAGGATGAGAGGAGCTGATCTTGATCTGCCTCATAACTCTGGAGAGGTGGGTGGTACTTCGAGAAAAAACTGAGAATGATTACCAGAGAGAGTGATAGAGTGAGGACAGGGACTGAGATGTGACACTGGAGTGTCTTAATGAAATATAATGCACACTATGGTACAGTAGAGGGCTAGTTTAGAAAAAATGTGGATAGTAAAGGCAGGATAGAAAAATAAAGCTGCCTTCTTTCTCTTCCTGCTGATATTTGTTCTAAAAGAAAACTCACTTTTGTATGAAATGTAGCTCCTCAATTGTGTTTGTAATGTATTTTGTCACACTCACAATGCTAAAATAATTTGAAATCCATATTCAAATGCATCTAAATATACCAAGTATATCATGTTGTGTTCAAATAGCAAAGTTAAAACATCAGACATATTTCTTTGATGTACTAATGCAATCTTGGATTTCAGCATTTCACTCGTATCATATTTTAGCAGCAATCACGCCCTGAAAACAAGAAGATACAGAAAGATATTTCACCCGCCGCTGACGATACTAACAGGACATTTAAGGAGAGCCAGCTCATTAAAAGTTAGTGAATCTGATGCTCTACTTTTTTGGTTAGCTCTGTTTCCCCATATTGCGTGCACTCCTGCTGATTTTGTTTTTTTAGTGTCAACCTGACCTTCGGCAGCGCTCGGTATCACTGGCTGCTCCATGCCAGGCATACACACCTCAACTCTGCCCAGCTGGGTTATCAAGATGTGAGGGCCAGAGTTGAGGTGGGAAAATGTGTGAGGTCTGGCAATGAGCTTGGAGAGAGAGAGAGAGAGAGAGAGAAGCAGGGGGGGGTGAGGATGGAGAGGCAACCGATATGTCTGGGCGATGACTCACCGATGCTGGGTATTTATAGCATCAGGAGGGAGGGGAGGGAAGTGTGTGGGTGGAAGAGCGAGGGGGGCAAGCGGTTTGGGAGGCGGACAGGACAGCATCATCGCACCGCTGACAGGGAGTGGTGGAGGGAGAGACGGAGACCACAGGGAGGAAGCACTGGGGGAGAAAAGGGGGGAGAGGAGGGACGGTGGGAGGGACAAAGCAGAGGAGGAGGTTGGAAAACAAACGAATAGGAGGAGGCGAGGGGAGGGGAGGGAGGGTGGATGGATGAATGGGACTGAACACAATGGGAAGATGAGAGGGTGAACTGTGAACAATATAAGATAAAAATAGAACAGCATGCATATGAGAAAGAGCATATTTAAAATGAAGTATACAAAAAACGATCCTGCTGGGTGTGCCACACTGCAGAAGCAACTGCTTGCTAGTGTTTGGATACTTAAGAATAGGGCATATCGGGTTTTTGTGATAAGAAATATAGTTTGTCTCTCTGAGCTGTTGTGTAACCAATGTCAATACACATTTGCAAAACCACAATTCCCTGTAGCCTCAGATAGAGTCATGTAGAGGGGACAGAGAAATGACCACGGTTGCCTAGAAGCTGTACATCTGACTGAACACATAAGGCAAGTTATTAGGGAGACAAAAAAGACAGAAATCGAATTTGAGTTGCTTTATTTGGAGCTTCACAACACAACCATGTGCACGATGGTTTGTATCATTCTTGCTGCAGATATTTGTATTGGTTTGTTAAGTCTCTCATTCCGCTCTCTCCATTGACAAGATTCCTTCATCAGAAACACACATCCTGCCTCTGGTGACGTCAGCAAGTGAGTCACACTGCATCTCTTACCATAGACACTAGCATAATCTGTGCACATGTGCTCACATGCACTGTGGAGGGCTGGAGCAAGCACGAAAGCTCACCGTCGGTCTGATGAAAGGGGGATGAGTCAGAACACCAAGGTGAACACTTGCAGCCTTTGATATGAATTTAGTCAAAGAAGATTCAAGAGGTTTTCATATTGAGCGAAATGTTGGTTGGCAGCGTAGCAGGAGGCAGGGCGGTACAAGTAGCTGAAACTGAAGATAAGTTTCATAAAATAGTGCTACACTTTGAGGATTGGTTGCTGATTCGACAAGAGAGAATAGGTTTGTGATGGTGCCTGAAATAGTGACTTTAATGTTGAGAAGTAAAAATGAGTTGAGGGTAGATCGACTTGCAAGAGAGGACGAGGTTTCCCATTTTTCCAAAGTCAAGTGCGAGAGTTAGATGAGATGATCAAAACCAGTCTTTGCTGAATATGTACGCAGCTGAAGCTAGCAGCTGGTTAGCTAAGCTTGGCATGGAGACTGTTAATGGAGAACAGCGGGGCTCAGTCCAAAGGTGTAAAAAAAGCAATTTATCACACCACTGTGGTTTATTTGCTGGACTTGTCTTGGTCGTGAGCAAGTTTCCAGAACAGCAGTTACAGCTCCCGTCCAGGAAGTAATCTGGCACAAAAAAACTGTTGAACGACATCTTCTTCATTCTGTTTTTGTACGGACAAAACAAACAAGATGGGCCAGGACTCTCTTAAAAAAGAGATTTTTAATCTCAATGATATCCTGGTTAAATAAAGGTAAAATAAAAGATATAAAGTGCTTCTTAGTGATCTTAGAATTGCTAGTACAGAAGGTGGATTTTGCACATATCCCAGCTAGCTGTTTCCAACGTTTCTCAATCTTTAAGCTAAGCTGAACCAAGCCAACCAGGTGCTACATTTAGGTATTTGTTTATCACACAAACTGTTATCGTCTTCTCATTTAACTCTCAGCAAGAAAGTGACGCATGTCCCAAATGTCAAACTCTTATTAGAGACAAATATTAACATGGCCATTAATAGAAGATAGAGGCTCGGCTGGTGAACTCAGCCTCATTAAAACAAATATACTCACGCCCACACACAGGCTTCCTGCTGCATTCCTGTAGCATAACGTGGACATGTGCCCTTTTCAAAAATGCTAAACCTGTTTAAAATGTCCACCTTTATTCCTTTCATACACTCCTTCAGTGTTCCTCTCTCCTCCCTATGTTTCTCAAGACAGACCACTTCTACCCTCATGACTGCTCCTCTGTCCTAATGGTTTCAGACAACATGTAGCTGCCCTAATCACCCCCGCTCTGCTCCTGGCTGAAACCACCTGCCTCCTGAAGACAAGGACCACGATTTAAACACAGTAATTGGCACAAGGAGAGAGATGAGCCGGATGGGTACAAAAGAGGAGAAAAGTAATGAATGCAAGTCACTCAGAAAATGCTAAGAAAGGAAGCGACTAATGGAGAAGAGGAGGATACCAACCTGTGGGGAGAGACGACGCTGGAAGCAGATGAAAGGCCAAGAGGATGCGTCACCATGGAGACGTTGGTTGAAAAGATGTTGAGCCATGACAACAGGCGTGCCATTCTCTCCCAGCCTCATGATGGGGGGTGAAGAGGTGTGGAAGAAAACACACAAAGGAGAGGGGGAAGAATGACCACATATGGCTTCATCGATCTTTATTATAGTTGTTTACTCTAGTTGATGTAACAGCGTCATTTTTTTTATTTTAAGCCATCAAGGAAGAAATCCAAGGTTGTTACTATAACTCAGTTTTTTATGTTTGATAACGTGTCCTTGAGCTGATAAAATATATCAAAGAAAGATTCAGCTTTACGAGGCTATGTGTGTTTCCATCTTTGCAATTGGCTGTCATTGCATATGAACATATGGGCGTTTGCTTTTCTGCCATTGTGACGCACGCGAGCTGTTGTTGAGCTGATATCATTCTCTCCCTGCTGCTCTGATTGACATGTGGATAAACACCAGAAGTGTCCCCATTGCCTACTATGGGTGTACAGACTGACGGAGGAGGTATGTTTTGTAGAGAGTGGAACAAATTGACACTGATCCATGAGACAAAATTAAACAAATGTATTTTGGAGAGAGGGAGAAAGAGAGTACAATAAAACCTGATGTGAAAATGTGGACCTAGCTGAAAATGTTCCATTTAATCACTGATTCAATCCCACTGAGCTCAATATGTGTAACCAACAGAAGCAGGGAGAACTATTCAATAGAAATAATGAGGGAGATAAAAGGAACATAGCATGTACCAATCACTACAAATGTTTCTTCTGTTTTGAATGTCTCAAGTAACAGCGTGGGTCTTTAAGGATTGATGCACACAGACAGCACATCACAGGCCCCGCAGCAGAATCACAGATTGAGCCAGTAAATCTTCCACCACCAGGAACCTGCTGGGAATTGAGTCTAAAAACCTCTGATCCATCACTTTGAGTCCTTATAGTACCCAGTTGGCTGACAACGTACACAACAGATACAACATAATTTAGATGAGCTAAGATTTCACACCTATAAGGATTTACCTTTTAATAACATCAGTTAGACATACCTGTGAACATTTATGGCCATGAAACTACCAAGAAACATCAATAGCTTAGACACTGGCAAAGGTACATTTAACAAAATTACATATCCCTATAAAATGCATTCCAGTTTGTTTGTTTGTTGTGGTGCATGATAGCTTACTCACACACACCACAGCAACCATATGACAAGTTGTTTTTTTAGCAGTGGAAACCAACGTCTCTGCGTTTCTGAATAAAACACCAAAGTACAGTGAGTACTTGTGTGTCTGTTTTGATACGCTTGAGTGTGTGTTCCTTGCTGTAAATGGACTCCAACCAAAAAGTAAAGGGCCCTTGAGCTTGACAAATACTCCCTTAATCTTTTTTAAAAGCTTGACATTTTAATCAGTCAGTGGCCTGGCGATAAAATGACTTGAACAATTCAATTAATCTGCAAATAGCTCCTTTGCGCTTGTTCAATTTCAGTTAAATAGATAGCAGACATTGATCATATTCTTTTAACCACCTCTCTTAATGGGCACTAGAAGGTGTAACCTTTAAATGATTGATACTGCAGTGTGCGGGCTGTCGTGACCTCTGGAGTTGAAGCCGTCCCTCAGGGTGGAGGCTGTTTCTGAATGGAGAGACGTGATGTTTGAGGGGTGATGCTGTGGGATTATACAACACATTTTACAAACAACACGCCACTCCTCTCTCTAAGAGTCTCTCGAACTGTGAACCTGTTTTATTTCCCCCTTCCCTCCTTCTCTTTGGCGCACACACATACAGCAGGCAGATTGATGTGTATCTTACCATCAGAAAGCTCTCTGCACCTCTTCAGCCCTGGAGAGCAGGCAGATGACAACGTCTCTATTTGATGGCACACTGTGTGCTCGGCACTGATGGTGAAGTGAAATGATCAATTGGCCAATTTTTTCATTTTACTAGTTCAATGGACGTGAAAGGATAACAACATGGAATGAAAAGGGGGCACATTTGATGTATTAGAAGTTCAATGGTGAAAGTGTGGGGTGCAGTAACAACAGGACTAAAAATGGAGAGCACTTATGTGCATGGGGTATCAGAGGGCACTGAGCGCAATAGTAGGAATCACTAGAGGTTATAAAAGAGATTTGAGATGTTGAATCAAATGATCCTAATGTATTTGACTCGGCTGCTTGCAGGGGGATACCAACAGAGCCGTTTGCATTTAATTAAAGTGAAACGTCAGTGGAATGTGAATATTACATTTAAATATAGTAATTACCTTTAGTGCATTGAATGGCATGGTTCCAGCTAAACATACATATATTTGTTATGAAGCTTTTTTCTATGTCTTTAAAAAGAAATGTCATTGTTTTCCCAAGAGAATGACATTCTAAATCATAAAACAATTAAGCATTTTAACCTGTTTTTCTTCTAGGAAAGGGTTTGGCATGGAGTCTAGATGTGACTCATTCAGTGTGTTTATTTTTGGAAAGATCTGTTTACCACATATCACACTAAGTGTAAAAATGCTGCTTAAAATGAAATAGCTGACAAGATGATGATGCCATTTGTTGATGGTTACCCCAGATGTTCACAGGATCCCGGTAGAGGAAGCAGCTTTGCATGTTGTTTAGTAAAGCTTTTAAACTCATCATAAACTCCATCACCACCCATTCCTGACCTTTCATCGGAAGGTGCCGTGCTGAGGCCGCTTTATCTTGTCTACCTGCGGAATGCCGGAGCTTTGGCCCCCAGCCAGCAGGAGGGTGTTTATCACAGTCTCTGTCAGAGGAAGAGGAGGGGGGGGCTGAACTGCGACAGCAACTCCGCGGTGCTTTAAGCCTGTGAGTCATCGCTGGAGGGTTTAACTCTTCGTGTGCCATGACGAGGGTGGAAGTGAAAACTGCATATTGTTTTACACCAAGATGCTCAAAAGTGCTTTCTCTCTGTCACTGTGAAAGGTTATTTGTTGGTATACATTTTGAACACATTTTGAACATGATATTGTCTCGTAAAACTGTGGCACGATTGTGCATGTTTACATAAATTGTAAATAAAAAGGGAACTTTTCCTCTTATGAAAAGGTCTGATTTTAATAAAATATCTTCATGCAAAGTTTGCATGAATGAGAATCCACATAAACATATCACTATTTGTGAGACACAGCAGTCCTGAAATCATAACATCTAATCAGTCTTACAAAGATAGTATCTCCAGTCAATTGCTTCTAGAAAGTGGTGCAACAGACAGCAGAAAACTATTTGTATACGCAGCTAGCTTTTGGTATGCCATATAATAAACCTGAATCATTCATGTCAATTTTGTTAGGGCCGGCTATTGCGTGTGTTGTGTGATGACGCGGTGGTCAGGTGTTGCCTCTTATACGAGGGGAGCTGTCCAAGTGCTGAACCAGAAGAAAACAGCACCGCTCCCGAGGAGATGCCATACACCTTCATCGCTGTCTGAGCTTCATTGCCAAAGGTAAGACACATTTTCTTTACGTCTTTAATATTATTTCAGTTCAAATTAATAGCTAAATGTCTTAGACTAAAGACATTGGTGTAAATCACATTCACGTTTTGCCGTTCTCGACAAAAGTCACGATTTGGATTTTCTATGTGATCAACCCCGCATTCTCATCAATTGACAATCACAATGCGAGATTATTGTTTTGCAACTATGGTGAAATAACGAGGGAGGAAAGATGTTTTAGTAAAAAATGATTGTGATGTTATGGAGAATCGGATGCTGAGGTTGCCCATAACAACGCAGTGAATGACTCATCCAGTGATGTGAATGTATCTCCTCGCGCACAGCATCATATCATTGATAGGCATACAAATCCATGATAAAAACAGACTCGCGCACATTTATGCACGTTGCTTTTTTGGTAGGTTTTTGGCCAGAAAAATGTTGTTTAAAAACATTTTCAATTATTTGACTAACATTTTATACCCTCTTGTTTGCAGGAAACAAATTGCCTATAATGCTGCATTTCCACCACAAGTTGCCCGCGGGGGGAGCCGTGGTCTTGCTCGCCTTCCTGCTCCATGGATGCACCGTGCAGGCTGCGTCTCTCCCCCGCCACTACAGGCTCCGGGGCGGGGAGAGTGAGGCACAGCCGGCTGCCTACCCACCCGGCTCCGACATGATGAAAGCCCTGGAATACATTGAGAATCTGAAGCAGCGCAACGGGGCCAGAGCTGAACCCGCGGATTACGACGAAGTGGAAAAGTTCAGGGTCCTGCTTCAGCTCGCCTCGCAGCAGGAGGAGAGTCCCGGGGACCGTCAGCCAGCCCCCGGCATGCAGAGGCAGGACATTACCGCTGAGCAGCTGATGAAAGCCCTGCTCAGCTCTCTCCAGGATCGGGCTGGAAAAGACGTGAAGCCCGCTCCCGTGTCGGCGCCCCGGAACGACCGCCGTACGCACAGGCACCGCACCAAAGAAACGGAAGTCCCGCAGAGCCCACCGTCAGAATTCGGTAATTTCCCCAGACCCCACAAAAAATACCCGCTGATGTTTGAAGACGAGGAGAACACAGACGCTTCCAAGCGGGCCACGGAGGACCTGGATGAGCAGTACACCCCCCAGAGCCTCGCCAACTTACGCTCCATCTTCGAAGAGCTTGGGAGGATGCCCACGATCGGGGGACAGAAGAGAGACGTGTTCGGGGACGACGATGACGAAGAGGGGGACGGGTTCAGTCTGAGAAGCCAGGCGTACGAGGATGTGGCCGGGGGAGAGGAGTGGGTCCCCGTGGAGGAGAGAGAGGAGACGGAGGAAATGGAGAACGGGAGCCACGAAGAGATGGAAAGGGCGATCGGCGAGCAGGAGGAAGCAGACAGGGAGGAGATGCAACGCCGGGCGAACCAGAACCAAGAGGAGGGGGATGACGACACTAAGATGGTAGACTACTACCTCTTGAAAGTCCTGGAGATGAGCGACCAAACGCAGAAGAGGGATGCGACCGGAGAGCAGAGAAAGAGACTGATCCGTCCCTCCATAGTAGATCCTCGGACTTTGAGGGAGTTGCTCCAGCTCTCTCTGAAGCTCCACATCCCTCCCCAGGACCTTATCGACATGCTGCTCACTGAGGAGCTCAGGAAGCTGCACCGGGAGCCCCCAGCCTCCTCTCGCTTCCCCACCGGACAGACCCCAAAGATCAGGTACTACAGCCGCAGACTGCCGGTGAAGAGCAAGCCCGTCCACGAGGACATGGACAGAGAGGACTTTTTGGACATCATCGGAGTGGAGACTATCAGTAACGAGTATCCCCTGGTGCAGAGACCCATGAAAACACCCCCACCCGCAGAAAGAATCCCAGTGGCGTCCATTCCTGTTGCAAAACAAGTTCCGGTTAAAATTCCTACCCCCTCCGGGCGCAGGGAGAACCTCTTCTTGTCAGAGCTCAACAAAATGCCGCTGAAACGTCAGTCTGATGTCGCTGATGATGAAGACGATGAAGGTGACGATGTTGAAGACGAGGTGACCACATACCTGGCGGCCAAAATCCTCACAGAGTACCCCAACCCCATCTCCAAACGGGACACCCAGGCGCAGCTGAAGGGACAGTTCCCCTTCGACCTGTACGAGAGGGTCATGAAGGACTACTTGGGGCAAGCGGACACTGATCTGAGGCCAGTGGTCAAGAGGGAGATCGAGGGGGGCCCAGAGGAGAAAATTGAGCCCACAGAGATGCAGGGGGACGAGGAGATAGCGGCCAAGACCTCAGCTCCACAGACCGTAAATGAAGAGGAGCATCGTGAAAAAACTGCGGCTGGGATGTAGCCTGATGCCCTGCAAGACGCACGAAAGGATCAATATAGTATTTATAATGTCAAAAAAAAAAGTTTGGTGGACGTAATCTAGTTTACACATTTATATTATAGCTGGTATTACTAATCACCCAAACGAAAATGAACTATAGCAATCTTACAGGTCCAAAACATTTTTAAAATATATACTAGTCCCTACTTGCTGCAGGAACATTGTAAAAATATTATAACGGTATCATAGACGATTAAAGGTGCAATCCGTGCATAAATGAGAAAAAAAGGTTATCCTTAAAACACTTATGTTTTTTTGTCATTCTTAAATTGCCAATTAAAACATTGACTAATATTAAATCACAATGAAATCCAAGTTATTCACGTTTTGTGATGTTGTAAAAGCTTTGTTTACATTAAGGTGTTTGTAAACAGGCCTATATTTTCAATTATAATCAACCGAGTAATGGTAAAAAACGCGTATTTTTCATCCATTTCAAACTATTCAATTACATATGTGAATATATCTGTAAATTATAAAGTATAATGCTGACTCGGCCTTAACACATGCATACAGTATAATGACAGAAGTACTATAGGAACATTATGTGCCGCGCTGAGAACGAGTGTTGTTGTGCCTCGTGATATAATCAGGGTTAGTGAATTCAATGTTATTATTATGGATAATTATTTCCTAGTCTAAATATCAGACCGTCGCCTGCCTTCCAACCCTTTCATACTGCGAAGCTCTGTATTGTTGGCCTACCAGTGGTTGTGCTATGTATGCTCATTTTTAAATCATTTTGTACATGTTCAATAATGTGTGATGAATCACAGATGAATAAAGCATCAGATGTATTATTTTTCTTCTTGCTGAGTTGTGTTGCCTTATTAAAAACACACCATACATGTTGATCCTTTGGTAAAAACTCAAATCAACGAGGCTAAAGGAACTTCATATACACAAATATGGTAAATAAAACATCAAAGCAAACTGCTTATCAAAATACATATTTTTATTTTAAGCTCCGACATCAGAAATTGCACATGGTAAAAAAGTGATATTCACCCACACTAGTGACTCCTTTGAAAGACCAATGGTCCCACCAATGTGGAATAGGCAGATTAAAAATAGTAGGACATCTATCATCATCAGTCTCACTACAATTTGTTGAAATCTGTTGTTTTGGAGACTGAAATTATTATTATTTTTTATTATAATATTATATTCACTGTGGACGGAGATTACAAAATGTTTTCCCCAAATTAATCGGCAGTGTTTTAAGAATAAAATGACTCACTTCCAATATATTAATACATGACTTAAATAATAATCCACTCATTCAGAAATCTAAAATATATTTTTTTACGTCCCAGATCCTTTTTTCTACTTCATTAACATTTTGAAAACAGCAACAATGTGAAAACAACCCTCCCCCTTCCTACAATTTAGCGCATGACTCTAAACAAATATTAGACTTGAATGCAGTTGCATTGCAGCCAAGGTCGAGGCAGAAGTGGAGCAGACATTCAGTATGCCAGTGTTCAAAATGTTCATTAAAATCAAAGTAAAGTCGATATCCATATTCAGAAACTTCTTCGATTCATATACAGTACATTTTCTTCCTGTATTCCTCCCCGCTCTTCCTATAGTCCTTTTGCCCACAGGTTAAAATGCAGGTTTGCTCATGTACTCCTCCATTGTCTAGAAAAAAAGCACAAAGAGTTTAGTTTAACATTCCAGTTTCACGGCTTGTAAAAATGCATTATAGTACAATTAATATTCACAGGCACACATTTACACACCACCTGCTATTAAGTGCCGTGCATACCAACTAACGAAAGCATAACATCTAACCTTTCTGTCCATATTCAAGGTCATCCAAAGAGCTCCACCTCAAACCACTCACTGCTGTCACCCTGAAGCGATAATGGTCAAAATGAATGAGAGGCTACGCTGCACACAATCCAACACTTGATTAAAAAAGTGTTAGTCAGCCCTACTCAGAAGCAGAAACAACACACCCAGTTAACTACTGTACCACACGGAGCCATGACCCTACAGGGAGAGCGGGAAGCATCAGCCAAACACTAAACCTACGCCACGTTCCAGGAAAATCTGTCTCTCACTCGCTATAACACTGGCAGAGAGAGAGAGAGAGATACACACACAGAGGGGTGAGGAAAAACACCAGCACAAACACAAATCTACACAAAAAGGAGCTAATATCCACAAGGCTATAAGCTTTAAGAAAGACAGACACACCAGGGACTCAGCACCACTGTTATGGAACTCATTATGATGCTGACTACTAGCGTTGCAAGTTCAAACACTCACACAAACTGAAAAAACTTCCCATATTGGAGCTTAATTCATGATTAGTGTTATAAATAACTCAAAGCAGGCATCTGGGTTGATCCAAGTACCCCACAGGCTAGATTTAATTAAAGATACAATCAACACTAAACTACATTTAAAACACGTCGCTGTTTCTTTAATGATCACGAGCCATGCAACAGATGTTACATGCTCACACACCACCGATGCAAGCCACGCCTTGTGTTGTTGTTGTTGTTGTGGTGTTGTGTATGAGAGTGTGTATCTCACCTCCTGTAACATGTCTGAGGCTTCAATGGAGCGATTCACCATTTGTTTCGAGGTTTCTTGTATTTCGCCTCCCATTAGAAACTCATCCAGGATAAAATAGGCCTTCTCAAAGTTAAAGATTATGTCCAGCTCACACACCTGGGAAGAGGTTATTCACATTATTATAAAAACAACGCAGAATTCACTTAGATACATTTAAAGCTGCTGTTTGATATGATATCTTAAGCCTAATTTAGCAGTTAAAAGGTTCTTGATTTGAGCTAGTATGACGTTCAACAGTTACACTTTAGGCCACATTTGCATATTCAATAAAAAAAGGGGGAATCATAATCAAATACATTGCCAAAGTATTTGTCCAGCAGCTCCACGTAGCGGTGAATAACCTCCAGGGCTATCAGCTCATTTTCCCCGTTCTCTATGGCCAGGCAGAAATACAAGCTTGCATACCTGAGGAAAAGATGACATGCATCAGATATAAACATAAAGGTCTGCAAATAACGATTATTTGTTTTGTCCATTGATCTGCATTCGATTTTCTTGATTAATCGGGTAGTGGTTTGGTCAATAGAATGAGAAAATGGTGAAGAATGTCGATCAGTGTTGCCCAAAGCCTGAAATGGCGTCCATAAATGTTGTATTTTGTCCACATCTCAAAAGACACTCAGTTTACTGTCATAGAGTATTTAAGAAAACACTTAATATTACAGCTGGAATTTGGAAATTGGATTTTCTCTTTATTATTTTCCCTTATGTTATTAAAGTTATTAGTGAATACTGTAATACTTGCCAGCTGTTCTATTAATCTTTGAAGCTTTAATATGTGAGGAGTTATGAATAATATATACAGCAGGTGTAACTATTAGTACAAATTACCCAAGGGTTCCTGCTGCTCAAAAAGCAGATACAATAATTTAAAGTAGTTAGACAAACATGCAGGGGCAGCACCCACCTCTTGTAAATAATCTTCAAGTCCTTCCAGTGTAGGAAATTACAGGAGCGTGGTTGCTGTGACAACACCATGGTGGTCATGTCCCTGGTGATCTTCTTCTTTTCACGTTCAGTCATTGGCGTGAACCACTTCTGCAGACGCAGTTTCCCCTGGCGACTGAAGAGGAGCAGGAAGCGTATCTGAAAGCACAGACACAGCTCAGGGTCAGAGGGCAGTTGCGATGCACGCACGAACAAAGGGGATTACACGTAGGAACAAAAATGCACACAGTCTTTGCATAGGACATGTTTAACTACCCTCTAACACAAACCAGGGGACGAACAAGTCATGGCTCATTAAAGAGTAACTCCGCTCACCTTACAGTCGGTGAAGGTCAACAACTGTTGGAGGGAGAGGGAGTTTGGAGCTTTCTTTTATGATTCTCAAGAGAGCAACTCACTAAGGTTTTAGATGTTTACAGATTAAGTTTACAAGCATTGGAAGAGACTTGATTATAATTAAAATGTTCATTATTCTGCCCAATTATCGGAATTACTGACACCTAAATTCTTCCCAACATAGATTATGTAAAAGAGATTATAGGTATGAAAAGAAAGTTTTGTGTTGCACCTTTAATTGCCATTGGTGCTTTGGGCCTTTAGAACTCAAATGAAATATCTGTGCAGAGGGAACATTCCTCAAAGACTCAATAGTGTAGGAATTGTTTCTAAACTCATGTTGAGCAACAAAGCACTATTCCATCGGACATAAACAACATAATAAGTCAAAGTTAATAAGAGGAAATGTGAACATTATAAAGGCACACTATACTTCACGTGTATTATTAAGCTGCAGACACGGTAAAAGGCATTATATAATTGAATCGTATTTAATATATTAGGCTTTCCAACATGGAGTCCCTGAATTCGACCATTGTCAGAGTTCAATTGAATTACTGTTCATAGTGAAGTGGACACAGAAAGAGAAATACAGCTAGACAGTTATCAGGACTATAATTATATATATATATATATTATATTATTATTATTATATATTATTATATTATATATAATTATACTAGAATAACAGTAGGCATACAATTAATCTGGTTTTTCCAGCAGAGTAGGCTATCTGTATCAGCCCATAGGCAAATTGATATGGAAAGCAAGAAACTGCCACCAGGGCTCGACTGAAAGTGACGAAACCTGTTTGAGGGGACCGCTCGAGGAAACACCTTACTTCCGGTTGTGGTTTAAGGTTACTAGCTAAAAGAAAAACATTAAACCTCACACTAAAAAAGTAAAACATCCCCAGTTTTTTGGCCGAACAAAACAAACAAGCCTCAATGTGTAACAGGAAGAAGTATATAGGTGTAACTTAGCTTTAGCTACCTGTCAGCGACAACAGGTGCAACAGGTGAACAGCCTGACGCTATCTTACGGACATGCGTAGAACACAACCACAAAACACTTACCATTTTGACGCTGCGAAAAGATTCACAAACGATATGAAATGACTTTAAAAAACACTTTAACGCTTACAACGGGTAAACTGGTCCGGCTAAACACATATCTGTCTGTCGTTCAGCTCAGTGTGGAAGTTTGTTAACTCCGCCCCCCTGGCCGTGCCTGCTGCACGCGTCACCACACCTGACACCCATCTGGATCGCTTATCGTAGATCTGTGTTACAGGAATGCATCCCGTCCCAACCTTTAAAGATCTACAACCTGATTTGTTCAGAGCATTTCAATGAAAAAGCTAATAAAACCTTAACTTAATGTATCACTTGGCTGTCACTGTGACCGCAGAGAGCAGCAAGGGCTCCCTCTGTCTTCTTCATGTGATCCTGATCTGTCACAGTGGCTGACAAGGGGAGCTGACTGCAAACTGCTGCACTTCTTGGGATTATTATTCACTTGATAACATGTCTCTGTACCGAAATTCTATCTGGTTTATGAATGGACTCCAGCAATACACAAGGTCAGTCAAAGCTATTGAGTCTTTTGTAAATTATCTAGAGATATGGTGCTAAAGAAATGTCTGTCAGTCAGAGAGTAGTCTAAACTGTTAGTCTTGCTTGTTGGCTGTGTAAATGCAGAATTAATGGTTTGTAAAATGGTTTTCATATATTTTATTCAAGCCTAAAGACTTGCTAAACAGTGTCATATCAAAGGTCTGATCACCGTATGGCACACACTCAAACTAGCCTTTATGCACAATTACAATAGTCCCATTGACATCTGATGTTTCTTGAGGATGGCATTCACATCACTTGACTCGACTGAAACTAAAATGTGGAGAAAGGAAAATATGAAACACTTTGATTTGTGTTTCTTCTATTTGCTTTTAGGAAGGGATATGAGACAGCCTCTAAAGTCTTTGAGCCCCAAACCCTCAATGTGTCGGTTGTGGGAAGGTCTTTTATGATCACAGGAGCCAACAGTGGGATCGGCAAGGCAACAGCCATAGCTATAGCCAAGAAAGGTAAAATACTGGACAGGTAAGCTCTGCCATGCACTTGAATAGAAAATAAACATTCATGTTATTTGTTTCCAGGTGGGACAGTCCACATGGTGTGTAGGAACAAAGATAGAGCAGAAGAGGCCAAGGTGGACATTGTTAGTGAGTCAGGGAACACGGTAAGCGTGCCATAGTGAATGTGGAAAAAGTGACACTTTTCGTGATTTATAAAAGACTGATACTAATCTGGTTATTCTAGGAGGTATACATCCATATTGTGGATATGTCAGAGACACGCAAAGTATGGGAGTTTGCAGAGGCCTTTAAGGAGCAGTATCAATCCTTAAATGTGTTGGTTGGTATCTCTTTTAATCATCAGAAATCTGTCTTCATAAACAAAAAATGCTGTTTACGTCTGTTTTGACTTTGTTATTTTTGCTTGACAGATAAACAATGCAGGGTGTATGGTGAACACCAGAGAGGTGAATGCTGAGGGCCTGGAGATGAACTTTGCCACCAACGCAATGGGTTAGTCTCACTCTGATGTCAAAGAGAGCCATTCTGCTGTAAACAAAACCGTTTCAAATTTGAATTTTCTCCATCTCTTAAGGGGTGTTGATCCTTACCCAGAGTCTTATACCACTTCTACGAAAGAGCGGGGATCCAAGAGTGGTATGAACGCGCACTCCCTCACACACACACAAAGTGTTCATCTGCATCATGTGGACAGCATAAAGCTACTTTTGTCCAGGCTGTAGTGGCTGTTGTCTGAGCACACTGTGCCTCTTTTCTCTGTGGCTGTTAGATCACTGTGTCCTCTGGAGGCATGCTGGTCCAGAAACTCAGAGTCGATGACTTGCAGTCAGAGAAGGGCTGCTTTGATGGCGTCATGGTCTACGCCCAGAACAAGGTAGGAGAGTGTAATCCAGGTTTTAAAACAATTTTTGTGTAGGTGTTCTCTTTTCTTCTTCTGCCTTGCTGGGTTTGGATTTGTCTGTGTAATATGGTGGAAAAGAACAGAAAAATACATGAAAAATTAAATGTTCATTTACGGCAGTAGTGAATAGTGTAGAGGCACATTTCTAAAATGAAGCAACTATGTATCATTCCTTCTCAGAGACAGCAGGTGGTGCTGACACAGCAGTGGGCCGAAGCTTTTCCAGTCATCCACTTCTCTGCGATGCACCCTGGCTGGGTAGATACTCCAGGTACTGACTCATTAGGCAGCTCATCCAAAGCATCTGAAATCAGTTGTCGGTGCTGGTAATGTTCCTTTTTCTTTGTTTTTATCCATTTTCAAAAAATACCAAATAAATCGCACACACAATTTCTAATAATCCAATGTTAACATCAAAGTATTGACAGAGCCCATTTATGCTGTTGTATACTTACTTTTATATGCTTTCCTTTTTACTTGTAACAAAGTATTAATACATTATTTTTCAACTGCACTTTAGATCTGAATACTTCTTACCCCACTTGAACCCAAATAACCTCTTAAATAAAAATCTGGCTTTATAGCTTAATAAACATTTACCCAATAGCTGGATTTTGAGATATGAGTCAGCAGATATGAGGTAAATGAAGTATTTATTATTTCTATATCTTGCCAAATGTTCATGTTTAATTGTTCAAATAATTAGTCGAGTATGCATTAGAATTATTTAAAATGCATAAAAACTTTTATTATTTTTTATTTCACAATCCTTGAGAACCTGATTTTAAACAACCCTTTCACTCTGCTTGCCAATCCTTGATGATTTATTAGTCTGTAAATGTTGCTTCCACTTCATTTGCTTGAGTAAACACTCGTGTCAAAAATACATACACATGATTCTTCCCGTTCCAGCTGTTTCTGCATCAATGCCTCAGTTCCACCAGATGATGGGGGAGAGGCTGCGCAGTGTGGAGCAGGGAGCCGACACTGTGCTGTGGCTGGCCGTGTCTAAAGCTGCTGCAAGGACACTCAGTGGACAGTTCTTTCAAGGTGAGCAGCATCACGTGGGACTGGTCCTATTTCAACAAAGAGAAGTCCCTTTTTTTTTTATTTTGTTGAATTCTGACGGACTGTGTGTTGCAGATCGTGCTCCTGTTCCTGCCCACCTGCCTCTGGCCTGGACTTACAGTTCTGCTGAAGAGATCCAGAGCTTCATGACTCAGCTGGAGACTTTGGCCAGAGCCCTTCTACCTGATGTAGAGCACGAGAGTCCTTCCAGACCTCCATCTGTATAAAATCTGTTACTGATCAATTCAAACATCAAGATCAATTTCTGAAAGCCATATATTCAGGACAGTGCAACGCTCTGTCACCTGATTTATGTTATGTCAACATGTGGTAGATGGACTGCGTGCCTCGCAAATGTCACTAACTATTGACTTAGAAGAAGTTGATTTTGATTGAGTATCTCAATAGCATGAGCATATCAGATTTTTACTTGTTGCTAGCACATAGAAAAGCGTACCACTGTTTGTAGCGTGGGTGCATCAGATACTCTTCTTTCCCTTTGTGCTGCCACCTATGAAGTAAAGATATTTGAAGTGTTACTTAAAGTGGGAAAATAAAGTCCAGTTGATTGTTCTCCTGTTCAAATGTCTTAGTCCTCCCAAAAAGTTGAATTTGGCTGAAATCAAACATTTAGACAAAGCCGTCAACACTTTTGGAGACAACATTCTGTTAATTATTTTTGGTCTATGCTGCTGACTGCAATTTTAATAAATATCCCAATTAGGATTCTTATGTAAGAAGCAAATGTAAGGCAGAGCATATCTGTGAAAAACCACAGAGCATCAATACTCATTATTTTTATTTTGTAACAATCCACATTTGCTGTTTTTAATAATTTTATTATTTTTATACAGTATTGAAACAAAAAAATAATGTGGTGCATTCACATTTTCCCAAGGGATTCTTTGCAAGTTTGATCTCTACAAGGGTAAAACAGTGAAAAGCTTGAAGCTGGATCCATCCATGTTAAAACTCACAGGGAATAGGAAGACTGGGCCTGATTTAAAAATCATCTACAAGTTTTGATGGATTTTATTTCTGCGCCAACATTTAATTCCGCATTTACGTGTGTTTACTGTGTTTTTGTAAGGGAGGAGGAATCAGGTTCCCAGCATTTGTCTTTAAAAGAAACTTCCAGTCCATGCGTAACAACAGTCCAAAGAAAACAAACAAATCCCATTCCCCCCCGTCCAGTCCTCTCATCCACAGTCCATCTTCTATGCAACGTAGGTGTACACTTTGCGATCTTCTGGCGTCCGTGCCAGGTATTCTCTTTCTATTAGTCCTTCTATACGCTTTTTAATTACGACAGGGCTCGGAAGAAAACGTGACCGGAGCTGTTGTGTTACCTGAAGACACAGAGAGACAGCATGTAAGAGAACAGCAGCATTTCAACAGCAAATCAGCCTTTTACATGACATTTCTCTGCAGAACGTGGATGTGAGAAACAGAGAAGATTTACCAATATTGGATTAAATGTGCTGTTTAATATTAAAAGTGTATCCCCATGTGGAGTTCCTTACCTCCGCCACCAGGACATTGTGCTGCATCTTCTTCCTTGACTTCATGATTCGGACAATGGCTGCCTCAATCTCATGCTTCCTGTCATCGTCCACTTTCTGCCGCGTCTCTTTCCTCTCGGGGTCTGATTCTCCTTGTTTAGCAGCAACTGGGAAAATAGGATAGGAAACATGATGAGCTTCAAGGACAACATGTGGAAAAGGTTTCATATAAGCAGGAACAGTCCCACCCAGAGTTCATGTCACAACATAGCACGTCATTATCTAAGTTTCTTAAAGGCTGAAACAGAAAACTATGGTGTTTTCACCTGACCTAAAAGCATGTGAACTGCTGTATACAATGTACCAACACTTTAGTTATTGAAAGCTAAATCATTTCTACTTTTACTTAAAATACAGGATGTTCATCTTTTATCAATGCAGTTGTAATGAGCCATTTATATCTTAAGACTACCGAAACAAGTCGACATTATCATGTTTTAAATGCATAGAAATGAAACTCTCTAACCAAACAATACAGTGCCGTGCTGGACTGAAGCTGGCCTGGAAATGATGGTTTTTTTTGTGATGCATGTGTTGTGCACAAACTTTGCCCACCTGTCTGTATTTTGACTCTGTGCAGTTTGGAAGTAAACTGATCATTAACTGTAAACACGTGGCCGGTCTCGATCTCTTTAGACTTTGGCTCCTTGGTGAGGACTCTCTGCGTCGGCTTCCCACAGGCCAGAGACTGCAGCGCTCGCACTAACTCCCGCTCAGGGATATCCGTCTCCTGCTGGATCTCCTTTAGACGGGGAAAGAACGGACAATTAAGATTGTAAAAAGAGGGACGAAGAACTTATGTTTTTCACTTAGCAAAATTACATCTATAAAAAGGCGAAAAGGATCTAATGCGAGAATGATACTCAGATAGTCAGTTTAAGGTGCTTCACTGTGTCCCCACCTCGAAAGTACACTTGTCTCTGTTGTTGAAAAGCATGAGGATGGTCATCTGGAAGGTGGAGACCTGCAGTATGTGCTTCCGGGTGTTGGAGCCGGTCACCTGAGCACCCCCCACACCCACCTCTGAACCATCCTCCTTCAGAAGAATTAAAAGGGAAGTTTGATTAAAACCTAGGAAACGATACGTAACACAATTGTATCTTGAATGCAGTAGTTTATAATTGAAACTGCTATTTTTGTCTACCTTTTTAATAGTTCCGTAGAAAGTTGCGTTCAGGTCCGCCCCGCCCATATGGTGTTGCAGTGTGAGTTGTCTACCACTGTGCTTAGCGAGGTAAAACCTTGAAAAGTATAGCAGAGTCCTTTAGAAACCACACAGAACCATTTCAGACCTCTCTTTGTATAGTATCAACGTTTGAGGGAATTTAGATGCATTACCTTCTAAAGACTTCAAAGGCGTGTCTGGGAGAGGGGGGGATGGTGCATTTAGGTGTTGCCGACTGTGTAGGCCAGTAGCCTGTCGTGAGGACTCTTACTGTGAGGTCCACACCACTTAGAGATGCCTGAAAGAGATGCATGGTAGTTTCTTAACAATTTGTTTCATATATGAATGAACGTTGTTAACATCTCCAAAAGAGAATAACTACAATACACAAAGCTGATGGAATAATGATTAAAACCTCCCTTCTAATAATTTGTTCCAAATGTTTTTTCTGTAAACTTATGGAACTTCAACTGTGCTTTCAAATTAAGATATGTTTTTAAGTGTGCCTTGTTTAGATGAGTGCATTGTGAGACCTTACCGACGTGGTTTGTATGTGTTGCCTGAACTCATCCATGGTAGTGTTGGAGATGCTCATGTCTCTGAACATCCCTTCCAGTTTCGAGGTGAACTGACAGCCACATTCTGTCTGCAAAGGAGAGAGTCAGAACAGTGAGTTACACGAGTGGAGAAGAAAGAAAAACAGTATAAGGAATTGCATATACACTCGGTACCAAAACCTTGTCCTTCTTTTACCTTGAGCTTAGAAATCATGTTCTTCTCCGAGTCGTCTGAGACACTCTTGTTGCTGAGGAGCCTGCGACCCAGATGCTGCTTGTAGTACCTTTCAAACACATCCTTCTCCTGCATGAAGCGGAACAACCATGGCCTTGTCGAGGATCGACTCCACCTCCTGTTCTGTTAACTGTTCAAACACGACAGGGAAATCAGTTCATAAATGTGTAGTCAAATGTGCTTTACGTGAAAAGATCATTAAAAGGATCTACAAACCCCTTTAACACCCTTCTTGAGCTTGTCATCGATAAAGAGTGAGAGGTACTCTGGTGAGCGGGAGTTGAGGTTGAGGAAATACTCAAAGTCTCCTGCTATGGTTTGTTTAAAGAGTCTGTCGTTGTTGAATGACTCGAGGAGGAAACGGTCAAATCGTATCTTCAGGTCTAGCAGGCCCTGTTGTGGAGGAAGATACAAAGACGTGATGTAATACATAAAAACACATGAACCTCTCTATCAACATTTGAAGAAGGGATCATCAGGTGTCTTATCTTCAGATCTAAAGTTGTGCTTTTGGACTCATTTCTCACACAGCATACCTGGATATAGTCGACAGGGTTCTTGCCCTCTCCCTCTTCTGACACCAGAGCTTTGCCTTGCTCCCTCAGGTAGGAGCTCATACACTCGCACATGGTTTTCAGGCCATTTGGCACACGGCTGAACAGCTTGTACATGCAAGCCAGATCTGAGGGAGACATGGTGGGGAGAAAGGATGAGAAATAAACAAAACAGATTGAGTTAAAGATGAAAATAGAGCACAGATATCTTTGCAATCCTTGATTTAGAAAAGTTGAATATCAGCTTTTACCTTCTGTCTTTCCGTTCTTCAGCATATGGACAAGGCCAGAATTCTCCATCTCCACTATGGTCTTCATGTGTTTGGAAATGAGCTCCCTCTCCACCACCTTGACAATGGGCTCCTCTGTAGTCTTGTCCAGGCAGTGCATAACTCGCTCGATCTCTTCATTAATTCTGGCCTCCACCTTCTTAATGTAGACACTGGCACTGTTTTCTGCTAGGAACTTTTGGCTCTCCATCTGAAAGAGCAGATAATCGTGTGTTTATATATTACAAACAGTTCCAGTGTCAATGTGTTATAATGTTTATAAAACATAGAGACAGCAAGAACCTCCCACAGACTTACCTGGAAGAATTCTGCCGACATATCTAAGAAAGGCCCCTCAAAGTCCTCCTCGTATACAGACCTGCCGTCCAGGCCAAGGATCATCAGCATCTGACAGGCGTTTCTGATGGCGCCCCTGCAATGGATAATACAAAAAAGTGAGTCTTCCATTTTGCAATTATTACAAATAATTATTTAGAGGAAATCATACATGGCAAAAATAGCCTTCACAACTAAAATAAATGCATAATATTGAACAAAATAAGGAACGAGACCTAGGAGAGTTGCTGCATGTCGACCACTTTTCTAATTCAACCTAAATATCCCGAAGCACGCGTAGTTACCTGTCTACAACTTCTCCCTTCCTCTCACGAGCGATCATGTCGAGTAACGTCTGTCGTAGGTGGTCTCGAATGCAGCCGTAGCGGACCACCTGGTCCCTGAATATGATGAGGCCGAGGTTGTACACATTCTCCACGTTGTTTTGTTGAACATAGACACGGTCCTGGGAGACAACAGAGACGACCGTGTGAGAAAGACATTGACTAGTGTGTGAATGGATTGAATTACCAAAGGCCCCAAAATGACTCAAATACATTCTTATTAACGTATGCATGTTGAGATTTTAAATAATAAACTTCTGTATATTGAGGCATGTAGTTTGTGTGAAATGTGTTCCCACCCCCTCTTTATAGGTATGTATTTATGTATGCTCATCATTGCAGAAATAAAAGAATAACTTCATTCAGTGTGATTTAAAGGGGTGCAAATTATTTCGATAGGGGCTGGATATACAGAGACTTTCCATGTTACACTATGCAATCTAATTGACAGGGTGCAAAGCTTTTTAAGCATCAGAGGAAGGGACTAGTAGGTGTCTAAATTATTCCCAGAAATCATGAGTTCAAGACATGAGCCCTATTCAGAAAGCATCACTATTCAAGGGGCTGTTGGTAATAACATATTTATAATGTATAACTCTAACAAGATTTGACCTTAAAAATGAGGAGGTGGTTTCTACTATCTTCTGGGATATTACGTAACATCATAATTCTTCAAAAAGCATCAAAAATCTTTCAATCTCATAAGCTTGTTGGGTTCTCTGATACCTCTCCTTCCATCATGTGTGTAGTGAATGAGTTTGCATTTCCTGGATTACATAACTACATAAAAAAAAATAGGTCAGGTAACACTGGCTAAAGGAAACGTGATTACATGCATGCTCAGCATTAAACAAATGTGGAGGAAAATAACAATCGCCTTAACTTCCCTAGAAAATACATAATGTCTCGAGGGCCTAAAGGGGGGCAGTGGCTTTCAAAAAGGTAAATAAAGCAAAGTCACACTGGCTGCATCCTTCAGGCTCTCCTCTAGAGGTCAGCAGGAAGGTAACAACAGCAGGCTGCTCTCAGAACAGGCACGGTGAGTCTCCTATAGTTAAACACGGGAGAGCCGAGCCGGGGTAAGGCCAGGACAGGAAAAAGGAGAAAGCAGAACAAAGGAACCCCAGGAGAGCTGTGGTCTCTGTGCTGACTGTGCCATTGTTTAGAGCCACACTTGTGCCTATCTCGAGGGCTCACTCAGTTACACACACCACACAAACATGTTGGACTTGCTGCTAAAGTTATTCAGCTAGTTCCGCCAGTTTTCCAACTAAACAAATGCATACAGTAACACAAGCTAATTGTTAAGACCACAGATAAAGCAGCACCTTACAAAGTCCAGAAAGGGATAAAGTTGAAGGTCTAAGTTGGAAAACAAAAGGCCATTTCTTTGGTAGCACACAATTATTCATGAGAGGGAACACACACTGTAATCCACTTGCAGAGGCAACATAGCCCATAGGATGGATGTACAAATGTGGATCCCATTGAAATAACAGCCACCACTGCATTGTAAAATGTTAAAAGTTTCGGTACAATAACAACTACAGAACAATATGAAAAACATATAGTATGAGGAGAGAGCACAACAGCCTATTTACCATGTACATGAGGATGTCTCTGATCATAACCATGGCAGTCTGATGGTCATTCCAGGCCTGATTCAGTGTTTGCAGAAAGTTGTTATTTAGAGAGTTTAAGACGTCTTCCCGTACCTGAAAACACAAGAGATTGACAGAATTAAGGTCACATCGAGATATTATCAGCAGCAACACAGACAGTTGTGTTCATCTTGTGTGTCTGTGGGTTTGTTTTTCAACCATGTAAGATGCAGAAACAAAACTATACAGGTGTGTAATTAAAAACAAGTGAAGTTGGAAAATGGCCATGGGTCAAGCAAGGGGGGCGTGTCTATGTGCTTGTACGTCTGTGACACATATCAGAGATTTTGGGATTTGTGAAAGCATGGCAAATGTGCAAAATGCTGACACAAATATGTAGTTATAATCATAATGAAAGTCAAGTTTAAAGAGGGTTGTGATCCGAGCAAGGAAGGGCCCATTGAGCCCCTACTTTACGCCCCCAGCCCAATTTGGGGTTGCTGCTGTGGGATACAATGTTAGGAGTGTGGCTAATAAACTGAACATTTTTTTTTAAAAGGGGAGAATTTGTCTCATGTAGTTGTCTAGAATGTAGTATCCAAAATCAATGTGTGTATTATGCTTAGTAAAAGTCAAGACTATAAGTGTATCTTG
The DNA here is from genome assembly GCA_031216635.1 of Dissostichus eleginoides. Taxonomy (NCBI): domain Eukaryota; kingdom Metazoa; phylum Chordata; class Actinopteri; order Perciformes; family Nototheniidae; genus Dissostichus; species Dissostichus eleginoides. The sequence goes on from CM062276.1 coordinate 17,947,875, forward strand.
TTGTCAATTTAATAAAACCTCCTTCAAGCCTGCTCTATATATTAAACATTTGAAATACTTTATCTACAAGTTACAGTAGCCCGAAAATGTAAACCTAAAACAAATAGGTAATTCATTATTATTGATTGTCTCAAATGATATAATGTTCCTATTTCTTTCCGATAATGATTTTTCAAGAAAGAGCTGAATATAGAGGAGATGTGTTTCTTTACTTTGTTGATGAGGTGCTCTGTGACGACCTCCCTCAGGCCTGTGTAGAGCTTCTCCCCGTGCTTGTGGAGCACCATGGTGTAGGCATTCCTGTAGAGCTCCTCAAAGCTCAACCCACTGTTGTTCTTCCTCTGGATCTCCTGGATGGCATTCTTTAAAAGGTCCCAGATGTTGTTGACATACTTCTCATCCATTGTCATCTAGGAGGGACAGAGAGATTAAAGTGTGTTTACTTGAAAATGTTCGGTTTTTAATTTCATCATGTTGGATGGCGAAAGTGTTGTTAAGGATTATTTATTGCAACACAATTAGGCAAGGATGTCATGAGAACCGATGCTTCGGTACCAATGTTCTGAAATGGTGACAGTACTTGTTTTCACTTGCACCTATTGTTCCTACGGCACACAGGTCTGGCCATGCGCCCCGCACAGCAGGTTCTCCTCTGCTCCCTCTCTCCCTAACAGCTGTTGGCTGTCAGCACATCCACCTCTCTATCTCTTTTGCTCAACACTGCACACAGAATATGCACAGTTAACAAACCTGAATAAATACAGGTATGGAAATCAGCAGGAATACAGCTAGGTGAGGTTAGCAGCTGGTTTTGGAGGTGTTATTGACTTGTATTGAAATGCATACATGCTTTATTAAGGAAAGATCTATAATCGAGGAAGGTAACTTTAACATTACCATGAAGTGTTCAAATGTAATCTTGTTTAATGTGGCTTTTTGTCAAGAAACTTGGAATGATGACCTGTGATACTTTTATTTAAATATATATATATAGATATATATTAAGGAGTGTATGTTAAAGTACATGAGATTTATCATTTTGAACCCTGGAAACGATTGGGTACCAAGAGTTTTTAAATGTCATTGTTATTGAAACCAACTATTCTATTTCTGGTATCAAAACATCGCTAGATTTAGCACACAATAGTATGGCTCTTGTAAAAAAAATCCATATGCATATTACAGGTTCAGTATGCCAGTATATTTCCATATATACATAAACAAAGACTTCCACACTAAGCAACCAATTTCTACCTTGCTGTTTACTGCAGACAATAATAAAATCTGTGGACTGTCAGGATCATGCATCAACCAAGAAACAGACATCTTTTTGCAGTATGGTGATATGTTGGCTATCAATGTTAAAACGTTATAATAATAATAATAATAATAATAATACGCAAGACCATGAAAACTGTGCCATTGTCTTGTCTACTCGTCATGAAAGGCTTTACAACCCCAAACACAAAGCAAGTGCTGATTGGCTCTAGCAAACAGGTAAATGTCCACGATCAAAGGATAAAAAAAAGGAATAAAAGACAGTAAACCATGACATAAGCTCCCTGACGTCTCTACGGAGATAGTTAATTAGACGCCGTTGCAATGTGTGTCAAACCTCTTTATAACCTTGGACAAGTTAACCTTTCTGCCTGAAATTAATATATGTATATATAAAAATGTAATTTTATGGCAAAGTTGCATGAAATTTGATTTGTATCTGATTTGATTTATAATTTGATAATGTGGTTTCTGCCAAGTCACTCCGTCACATGAGCTGCCAACTCAGTTGTTTTGACATTTCTTAACATTAACATTGTTGTGATCAGTTCCATGCAAGAGGTACCAGCATACATGTTTGAAATTGGGGGGAAAGAGCACTGGTAATCCATAGAATCAGTATTGGTATAAGGAGGAGTTTCAATAGCTACTATATTTGGATCACATTATATGAATACCTTAATTCCAATTAGGTTGACAATCTGGTAGTGTGATTAAATTGTGGTCTAATTGGCTGGTCTTGCATTGCATGTGGGATCAACATTTCAATGGAAGATTAACTATGATCTCTCGCTCATCTGCTCACTGACTCATTCTGCCAGACACCCACTCATAACCCTGGATATCAAGCAGAACAAAAAGTGTTTCACACCATCAATCTCAACAAGGAATGGATGTTGCAATTTTATCAGAACTCAAATAAGATTGTATATACCACGACCTGACAACTGCGCTAATAACAGGATTTCATTATATGGCTGAAGATGTAATTCAGCCCAGCGCTCAGCGGATGAAATAAATGTGTGAAAGTGGTTCTGGTAACGTAGTTGATGTGGTTGGACGTCAACAACACTAACTACTCAGGTTACCTTAGACATGTTTACTGTAGCCTTGAGTAAGTGCTGAAGTGGCGTTAGCTCTCAGGCTAACAAAACATGCTAATGTGTAAATTGCCATCTATAACAGCCCACGCCAAATGCGTGGGCCAACAAAACACCAACAGCCAAGACATCTTGCTCTTACAATAGCATTATAATACTTGCAGACTGATTGTAACTGAGCTAGCGTCAAGTTAGCTGACACTATCAGGCCTGCTACTTAGCTTGCTACCAATTGCTAGTATGTCACTGATGAAGTTTCCTTAACGTTGGACATGCTAACAGTAGCTAACGTCAAACGACGAAAGCATTTTCAAATCAAGGTAGCGTTTGAACTTAACTGATAACACAGCTAATGTTATTTCGGTTATTTGTCCTAATAATTGCAATTTTTACTTGACAATGACATGTTTTTATCGTTTGACCAGCTAGCTAGCAGGCAGTTGCTAGCGTAGAGACCTGTCATCCCGGGTACTCGAGTCCCACAGTTAGCTTCACAGAGCCGGAAAATACTTACAGGAAAGGCTCGTATTCTCATCTTGGTGTCCTTCTTGGTGCCGCCTTTGAGGTTGGACATGATTAGTTAGAACGACTTTCGTTTCTAAGTTGACTTAAAGACTACATGAAAGGCAGTTGCTAGTTTGCTTTCTACGCCAGGAAAGCGACAGGGTAACTCAGTGACCTCCCCTGCAGGAATTAGGTCGGTGTGTATGTCTGTTATGTTGTTGTCACTCGCTCCCTTCTCAGTGGTTTTTTGCTAATGCTAGCTTGTATGCAGTGATGGCGGACGGCTGTACTCCACTGCGCAACGCCGAAATCTCGCGAGAGTAAAGTCACCATACTGACAGGTGCGTTCCACAGGTTGATGATGGTCATAACAACATTTGCATTAGCTTAACAATGACATTTGATATTAATGTGTCGACGAAAAAGCTGTTGGTATGAAAAAACGTAACATTTAAGCTACAGTATTAATGTTACAAAATTCACCGAGGGCAGAAAAAAACTTTATTTTGAGACAGTGATACACTTTTTGCCGTTTTTGGTGCCAAACAGATTTGATGCTAAGCAAGGGATAGCCATGCGTTAACTCTAATGCAGGCCAAGCCACCATGTAGAGCTTCTAGGCTACTTTTTTTTAACAGAAATCATAACTTTACAATACCAATCTTCGATGTTGTCAGAGGCCACAGTTTATCAGCATGCTAATTTGCATGTTTCTTTTTGCTGTTTTCCAGTCCATCGTTCACTTTTCACACCGTCCATCTGCACATTCCGATGACTGGCCAACGGCTGGAAGATGGAATATCTTCTGACTGTCATGACAACGCTCTCTGAAGGACAGAATAAAGAATATACCAGCAAAAAGGTGGGTCAACACAACTCTAATGCCAAAATATGCAGAGGTGGAAAAAGTATTCAGATTTTACTTGGGTAAAAGCACTAATACCACACTGTACATATACTCAATTTCAAGTAAAAGTACTGCATCAAGAAAGGTCATTAAGCAAAAGTATTTAAGTACGATTAGGAAAAGGTAGGAAACAAATTGTAGGCTACTTAAAGTATTAGGGGTAAAAGTACTAGCCTACTTGCAAAAGAAATATTTTGAACAAAGCAATCTTATTTTGAATTAATTTTCTGTTAACCCACTAATGGTTTTAGTATCTTAAATAACATTTTGGATGGTTTGATCTATACCAAATAATCCTATTTTAAAACTTTCCCCCAAGTATTGTGTGTCAAAATCTGAATGTTTTAAGTACCTAGTAAATCAATCTGTGAAAATAAATATTGTGGAGTAATAAGGACACAATTGTCTTCCAAATCTATTAGAGGAGAAGTATAAAGTAGCATAAAATGAAAATTACATTAATGAAGTACATTAATTGAGTAAATGTCCTTAGTTACTTTCCACCACTGAAAGTGCAATCAGAATATTAAATAAAGAACCAACCTTAGAAACGCCACAAAGCTTATGCATATTTCAAAACCTACAGCTCATTGACAATCAGTCTACCTCTGAATTCCGGAGTCATGATGGGAACGGTTGCAATCTTTCGGAGATTAGCTCCTGCTCTCCTCCTCAGGCCCATGTTCTCCAGCTCCAGCTTTCTGATTTCCATCCGCATCGCCTTGATCACATGTTTGAGCCTCTGTTCACTGTCCATGGTGCTAACCGCACACATTTCCACCCTGCTGGCATCTCTTTCACAAGACCCCATCTGACATGTAAACACACAGTCTACATATAGACATGTAGAAGCCCCAAAATGTCCTTTCATTCAAGGTTTCAAAGACAACATTGGGTGAGCAAATAAATAAGCAGCCAATAAAAGCAGCAATCTAGTCAGTCATTGGACCATTGATAGCCTGGTCACATGATGGAGAGAGGGGTTATTTTCTTCTTAGTGATCTGATGCCTACCACTTTCTCTCCTCCTGTTAAATATTCATTTACTCTGTCAACACAAAGCAACAATAGGTACTTGAGAGGTGTAGCCTTTGGTCGAACAGTCTGTCGAGGAAAAGCTGCTTCTCCTTTGAACTCAGACAACTTCTGAAGGTCGCAAAAAATATAAAGGAAACTCACATCTTGTTTTTTCATATTTAAGTTATATGAAAACAGAACTCTCAGTTTCCACACCTATATCCTAACTCTTGTGAATACATCCTTACTGCATTCACACAAATCCTAAAACACACACACTTGAACTGATAACACAGATAAAGTAAGTGCTATGAATATTTACTTACTTACCTATATTTAATGTGAGACGTTTTTGTAACTAGAACACAGCATCATAGGTGCAGTATTTAGAGGAGAATGTACGAGTCGAATGAGTCGGTCAGTGTCTGTTTAATGCTGCTCTGCTGCTCTCTAGTGTCGAGTAGTCCCAGCATCATGCGACAAGAAAGAGGAAAATATTGTTCAACTGAACTCTTGGTTGAAATGTCAAAAATGTAGGGCCTCTGACTACAACTAACAGTTATGTTAGCACACTGAACATGATCTTATTACACCTCTATATCAAACCTTTTATTAACTAACTTCCCTTTAGATTGCCTAACAACAAAATACACTATACACAAGAATATTTTATTTACTGAGGGATGTGCTCATAAAGGTTGTACCTTTTTGGGATGTATAATGCCACCTTCACTGAAAGAATACAAATGGTTGTACACATTATTTAAAGATTCATTGTTCTGATTTAAACTACAATGCATTTTAGTTTTATATAACACTTAAACTCACATTTAATAAACCTTTTGATGTAACAATGTAAGAACAGTGGGTGTTTCTCATACTAGAGTCAGTGTTTCCATTTTCCATGTTTCATTGCTGCAGTGAATCTATCTCATGAGCAAGGCTAAGTTTACAGCCTACGCTTAGAAGTACAAAAAAGGCCTTCAACAACGACTTTTGGTTTGTGGATGCCTGAGGTGAGTTGGATTAGAATTCCTGTAGACATGCCAGTAAACCCCCTGCTACATACAGTACAGTTATAGCCACACGTTATGCTTCCTGTGACTGCTGTACTTGTCCATTCAGTCTTCATGTTTGTCTCTCATCTATTGAGAATTCTAAGGAGGGGGAGCTTGACCCCTCATCACAGAGCAAGTCCTCAGCCTTGCCACTGTTCATATGATGAGAGTATTACCCATAGAGTCCAGAGGGCGGAGCCTGTTGAGATAGAACACTGATAAGGTATTGAGTATATACCAAATGAGAAAATGCTGTGCGTTGCCTTTTTTAAATGAACATACTCTCTGATATTGACAACCATTAAGGTGTCATGTGAACTGCAGTTTTGGCACAGTAAGTGCTACAGTTACAACCCTGTTGTGTGTGTTCAGAGGTCATGTTAGTATTATTGTGTACTGTAGGTGAGCAATTTTCATGGTAAAATTAAACGGAAGTAAGATAAAACACACCTTTATCTAATATTGGTTTATGTGAAAACTTATCATAGATTTATCCTATAACTTCACTTGGTAACATTACAAACAGAACTCTGTGAAACACATTTGCGCTGCTGGGTGGAGCATAATATTAAGTTGTCTGTTTGCTTGTGCGTGTTTGACACCCCATTACATACTCTAAGAAGTACCTCCCATTCCACAGTGTGGCGTGTAACCTGTTTGTCTTTAGATAACAACCCCCTAAGCAACTGAGAGATAAAGTCTGCATGCGGCTGAAGATACAGCTGCATGACAGATATGTATGGTGGCTGTAGTAATGAAACTGCTGAGCGAAAGACCTCTATGTTGTAAAGTGATGTTAGATTAATTATGATAAAATGTGGTTGGCCATTCAAAAATAACCAACCAAAATAACATCCACTTTAATTCAAACTACATATATAGTTAGTTTACCCCTATTTGTCTTATATCATACCCAAAATGCCCAGCAGGAGGCGTTTGCTGTGGTGTGAGTTTCAAAAATGCACCTAATGCAGTCTAGCTTCACTCCATGTGCAAGCATATGACATCCTCCAGCAGCAGGATAAAACCAAAGGACAACGGGTATAAAGTGGTGCATTTGAAAGCAGAGGTAATTGATTTTTTTTGGAAGTGATTACAGAAGCAGAATTTAATACACTGCTTTTGATATCAGCCATTTTTCATTGCTGCTACTTGCATTGCAAACATGACACCAGAGACCTGGGACAAATGCGGCTCCCTTCAGATTCCCGCACTCATCATTTTAGCCAAGATGCTGTTGACCCGGCGCCAACACCACAAAACTGGACAAGTAATTTAATTTGCTACTGCTGCCGACCTTGAAGCAGAGAATGTAGGCTACCAGAATCCCAATAGGGAGGCTCGAAGAAAGCGTCCTGGGAGCTTAGAGAGGGGTCAGGCTGTTCTGCTGTAGCATCACACAGTCTCCTCATCTCCACAGTCACATGTTTGTCCTTCAGGTTTATAGAAATATTATTATTTCAGTGAAAGATAATGTGACAATGATATCAATCAATTTACTATCATTTTAGTTTGAAGAATGTGTATGTCCTAACCATCATATACTTCATAATCAAAAATACATTTAAATTCACTGTCAATGTTAAGGTTTAAAATCCACTGTTGTGCTCTAAATATGTCCCTTTTAATGGCAGAAAATGTGAACAATGACAAGTATGGACTGTGCTTTCTCAAAACTGTTACCCCCTCAAAGTGGAAAAATCTGTAGTTACTGTCAGGGAGTTAACTCCATCATGACAACATATGACACGACTATAGCTGAAACACTTAATAAAAGGCTTATATGACCTCATCTTATTAAAGATGTGCCCCTACGTAGGCTCTATATGTCACAAACAAGAATACGATTATAACACTGGATATGTCACACTGAAGTCTAGAAAGTATCACCTCCCCATATGAGAGGCACTAGATAAAACAAATAGTACAGGAGGTGGCAGAAATGTAGGACACATCTGCTTTTATGATGTGATGCATGCCAAGGATGTTTGATGGTGCTTCTATCTCGTTATGTTTACATATTTCAGGAAATATGTGACAAGACATGGTATTGTATGCATTTGAGATACAAAAAACAACAACAGTCGGTTTAAAAATGATAGATTTTTCAGAAATTGCTTGGTCATTTTGTGTCCTTGCAACAATGATTTGTCATTGTGACTTGTCGCCACAATGACAATGATGATATGACATTAAGATCTTTGATAAACACACAAATGCTTTGAGTAAAACAAGCGTCCTGTTACTGTGAAACATGTCTTATATGCAAACACATTTCCAATCCCCCCCCTCAAAACCCATCGGGAAAAAATGTACCAATGACCTCCTACAGCGTGATGTGATGTGATCTGAATGTAACTGCTGCCATGACTTGTTGCCCTATCAAGGTGACATGTCAAATCACCATGGTGAAAATGTCTGGGGGTCAGAATTCAATATTGGTCGTAAAATCTAAATATAATGCCCCGGGGACTAAGCTGTTTCACAGAGCGCTGCTGTAGCTGACTGGCAGACACATACACAGGGTAATAGGGCTTGAAAGTGGGGCCCTTACCACTTACAAGAGAGCTTCAGCTATTAACATTATTGGAATATTTGTGAAATGTTGTAATAACTTTTGAAGAAGCTTGTTGAAAGGACTTTTGAATCCTGTGCTATCCTTCCTTGTCTTCCAGCATGCCAGTGTTTCAAATAGAGACCTGTAGATTTTCAAGTCACTCTGCACTGTCTTTAATGACATAGCTCATAGCCACAGTCCCATCTAACAGCCTTCATTATAACTCCGTAATCATAGGCTACATTTGTTTTTCTTTTCCTCTCTACTCGCTCTATCTCATATGCTCTGCCGCTGTGTCTCTATCCCTCTGTTTGTCCTCCTCTGAGCATGACGAATCCAGAAGAGAGCCTGCGCCGCTACGGGAGAAAGTGTTTGTTGACTTTTCGGCGCAGACTGGTTCTCTGTAGGGGAGCAGTCTGTTATTTATGGCTCATGACTCTGTGATTGGTTGCGGAGAGATATAATTATGTCTGGAACTCAGCTTAGCTAGTTTTAGAATTACAATAGGTGCCATGTTGAGTTCAGTAGTTGCTATGATACTAAGTGTAGGGTCTTATACTGTATAGAAAATATATTTGATATAGACCTATAACTGGTGGGTGCACCCTTTTTTCTGTAGTTACCTTCAGGGCGAATAGGCAAAGTAAGTTAACACTGGGCAATATAATAATGCATTACTGAGTTACATTAGACCAGATGCTGTTTGAAAACGTTGTTTGTTGTTAAGTTGCACAACGTTGCACAGAATAACGTCTATTCATTTTGTTGCCCCATCGCTTACTTTCGAAACTCTTAAAGGCCAGCATGAACAGGCAGAATGATTACAGCAAGCAAAAACTGTTTGATGTTCACATTGGCACCAGACTGTTGTTTAAATACTATGTGAAACTATCCTTTAATCCCATGATGTTGCATAAATGTGGTTCCTTTACCTCAGAGAGAGGGTGACACACCAGGTGAAGTTAATGACCTGCAATATACTGTAGCTGTAGTTCATCACATGAAATGTTTGTATAAATATCTTTTAGAGCCTTTTAAAACCTGTAGATACTGTCAAAGGTTCATTATAAGTGACTGGTCTTTGATTCATTGTGTGTATTATATAGTTGACTACTTCCAGCCCTATAGTGTTTTTAATATTAAGACATTAATCCCTATTTGCATTAGATTACATAAATGAATGAACAAAGTCTTAATATAAACAATAGACAAAAACATATTAGGCATCATAAGACATACTGAACCAATGTTTACATCGGAAGTTATCTTAAAAGACTAATGTAAACCTTAACTACTACAATAATAGATATTTACCAGAGCAGTTGAAAGACTATCACATGACTAAACATGGTCGAGACAACCCACTCAGATTCCCGATGTCTTGTTTATTAAACATTCACTTGTGTATCACTATCATCTGTATACTGACAATTACAAATGAAATACCACCAGAAGACTGTAATGTAAGGATGAATAGATGTCACTTTATAGCCATACGTTTTAATCTGATTACATGCTGAAGTAAAAACAGTTAAATGATGTCAGAAGGATTTCCAAGGAGCTGCAAAGATATACCTGCACTTGATATGGAGGTGAGAAGGCTGGAGTCTTATATCCAAGAGTCAGGATAAACAGATCTCAACAACCATCTTAGAAGTTGATTCAGAGCTTAAGTATAAATAACACACTATATTCCTTTAAAAATTCTCAAATCCAAATCTTGCAAGGGGGGGTTAATTTAATTAGTAGTCATCCATGACACAAGGGACATGACTAATTATCGTTATTAAAACAGTTAATAATGGATATTGCTCTAGCCGTTATCCCCTCATTACGCAGGTTGGTCAGTTAGGGACCTTGACGAGACTAATGGGATTGTGACAGTTTGAATCATTTTTTCCCGGGTTATTCCACACACTTGGAATACAAGTGGCAGCCATCTGTCTTTGTGCGGCAGCCATGTATTTGTTTGTTCCCCATAGGAAGTGGGAGGTGAAGACGAGTCTCTCCACCATAGATAATCCTATTGTGTATTCCATATCATGGCTTATGTGATTACTGTGTTATATAATACAAGTGTAGTCATATCATACGTAGAAAACACAAGGATGGGAAGGGAGTGGAGGCTCAATGAGTAATCCTCATCTAATCCATTTATTTTAAATACTTGGGCTGCCACGGTTAATAAACAGCGTCATGTCTATCATTCTCATGAGAACCGCTGCCCAGCCCGGAACCATTTTGTTTTTTTATCTAAAAAACACCAACACATTACATTTCATTTTCCTGTTGTAAAATGATTTGAGCAATTGGTTGCATGCAATTGAATCAGTTTAAATCAGAGGAAATTGATAAATGTGTAAACGTAGACATTAAAATAGAATACTACTGTATGTGTGTGTAAGTGGAAGACGAGTGATAACCCATCTCTCTCTTCCTTTTTCTTTCTCTCCCTCTCTCTTCCTCTCTGTCTGTCACATGAAAATCAGCTGATCACGATGGAGGAAAGATACACTTCCTGGCCGACAGCATCTTGTTTCAGTGCAGATGAAGGATATTAAAGATAACATGACATGGTGTCATGGCCACGCTGAGTGGATTGTGTAAGTACAGACTCTCTGAATCGTCCTCCTCTCATGCTTAATTACTGGTGTGATGTTAGGGGTAGTTGCTGTGACAGTGGGAAGTGTGTGTCAGTCACTTACAGGGCCAAGCTGCCTACTATAGGTAAAGATGAAATGACTGAAAGTGTCAAAATGGCATTTAAAATAGGTTTACAGTGTGAGTAATATAAAGACTTTGAATAGAAATAAAAAAACATTTACATAGATCCCACAGTGCAAGTTTATTACTTTTAGACCTTGATAACAATTATAATGCAGTGTCTATAAAACACATTTTGGCTGTCATCTTTCTCTCTGTCTCTCTCTGTCGATCCTTAGTGTGGCGAGGAATGCTGAAGTGCCACTTGCAGATGACAGTATCCAGGGAGCCCTAAAAAGGGAAGGAGTCTCACTCTGATTCCAGCTGGCTTGTGGAGCAGCAGAGGCTAAATTAGGCCTGGTTTCATTGACTTCCAATCCCCAGAGCCTCAGCAGCCCTGCAGCCCAGAGGAGGAGATGCCGCCTGGCGCTCAGGGCCTCTGATGCTTCCTCAGAGCTTCTCCAGATACTGCCGGGGTAGGTTAAGGCCACGTGGAGGAATCATATGTCTAGAAAGCTTGCAATGAGAGGTTGCATCTCCAGATAATATTCTGAATATGTGGTAAAGACATGAATTACCTTAAAGGTTCTTGGCTGTTTAGCCTTTTTACCATCATAAATCATAACCAGATAACATTAAGCAGTAGTACAATAACTGTCAACAAACAGAAACATATACTCTATTAGTTTCAGCAAAGATAAAGCTGCTATATTGCTGTATATAAGGGGGTCTTTTTGACTTGTGACTCCTTAAGATGAAGCAGTAGTCTCAGTGGACTTTTTTTCTCAGACAGTTTCCTCCTTCCTAGTAGACATACAGCAGAACAAGAACAACAAAGCTTAACAAAGGCAAGTCAAATCAAACATTTGTAAACAGTTTTACTGTTGATTTGGGTACTTTTATGAGTCAACTCTGCTCACTTCCTCTCCCTGGATGACATGGTACGGGGGGCTTCTTGTTCCTCTGGAAGTCCACCACAAGATGTTTTGCTGAGCTTCAGGTTGTTGTTGCACCATGTGACGAGCTCTCTATCAGTCCTGTGTTCTTCTCTATCAAAATAGTCCTAAGGTAAAGACGGATTTTTCTTAATGGAAATTATTCACCAAAATGTTTAGGTTATAATAGTAATGCCTTCACCATAACTAAAGGGTGAAGGCATACAATGGTGAGGCGGTACATTTAAGAATTGTATTGGAGTATTTTGCTTCCTCATATGTTTTTTTATATCTTACGTGTATTGTATGTTGCACGAGCCTGGGACTTAAGATTTTCATTGGCAACAACTACGCTTTAGCTATTGTGTAAATAATATAAATATAATACAATACGATATTATATTATATAAAACCTTCACATTTTTTTAACCTGAATCCTTTAACAACCTTGATGTATATAAGGATGGGAAGAATGTTTTTGTAAAATGTTTACGTTTTTATTATTGCTTTATCTTTATGCAGCCAAATGCCAGAAATATCGTCCCTAACATTGTCAAAAATATTGTATATATAATATAAGATGATTTCATTTTTGTGTGCTTTGAAAACCTCCTTGTATCCAGTCTATTGCTACAAGCAGCTTCACATATGTAAAATGCAACATTATGTTTGAAAAAGGAAGAGACTGGCAGATTTGCATTAACATGTAGTCACATTATTAACAACATGGGCATGAGACAGAGGCTGCAACTTGTTTATGGTAAATACACATTTCCACATTTGACTTAATAATGTTTATATTCAACAAAGTAAGTGCTTAATCCATCATGTGACGTGTAGCACAGCGTCGGCTCTATATGTATTTTTCTGCTGATAAAAAGCTGGTCTGCCTCCCACTCTCCACTGCTCTTTTCTCTTTGCTGCACTGTCCAGTGTGATTGACCGCGTCTCTTTCTCCGGCTTGCAGTCGGAGACAGGTGCTGAGTGCTGCTGAGTGTTGCTGTACGTGTGGGCTCCTGGGGCCTGGTTCAACATACCACTGATAGTTTGATAGACGCAGTCCTTTGGGGAGAAAGAGGAGGAGGCCAAATGCCCAAATCGAGTACACAGGAAAATAACTCAGGGGGTAAGTGAAATGTTGTGACGATGTACCTGCCATGGGAGGATTGTGATAACATGCTGCAACTCTCCTTCCTTTAAAGTACCTCAACAGCAGCCTCTACAACACTCCACTTCCTGATTTCAAAAGCTGTTTCAGTGCTTATCTTTGATGCTGCAAACTGTCTAATGTCAGAGGCACTTCCTCTTTTCACACTCACAGGCTGCATATGTGTGCATATACATTAGCCGCGGCTAAGTACAGAGAGATGTGAAAATGAAGCGAAAGAGGAAGTTATAAAAAGGGGATGCAGAGAGAGGCGGGGGGAAAAACAAGGCGACCATATTTGGCTCCAGTAGATAAAGCAAGCAGAAGATGCAAATTAGATAAGGAGTGGTTGTCATGGAGACTTGATGTTGCGCAGTGATGGTTCGCTGCAAACCTGACCACATTTGTTGTATGGCCGTTGCCAAGCAGAAGGTGCTATTATGAGAGTGAGAGAGACGAGTGAGATGGGTAGAGGAAGAGACAAATGAAGAGGTTCATCCCATAGTGCATTGCGTCAGTGTGACCTGTGTTGAAGTGACTTCCTCTGTCCCAGTGTGCGCCTCAGCGATAGACAGACACACAGGTAAGCTGGTTCTAAAATCACTTTCTGGATAACTAAGGTTCAATGACTTTTGGTATTATACAGTGTTTTCTTTGGATTTATTTATTAGAGTTGGGTTATTTGTGACGATTTCCTGGTGTAAACAAACTCGTTTTTTACGCTACTTTGCAAAGACGTACGTTTGATCAACTCTAGGAAAGCCAATGTTTGCTATAATGTTCCCCACTATACAACTTGGCATAGAGTTAGAGTTTGTAAGAGGTTTGGGATGTAAGGAGAGTTTATTTGACTTGTGCAGCAGTGTATCTGCGTGTTGCATTTACACAGAAAAAGGACTGAAAGCTGGAGTGAAAGGCCTCTTCGCAAAGGGTGTTTCCATTCGTTTGCATTTTATCTTCAAGATAAGCTTCAAGCTTGGAGACATACACGCATACACACACACACAGACACACTGATGTCAGATGGGGACAAGACAGTGTGCTATTTCCTCTCTGTATTTCAAACGTGACAGCTTGAATTGCACCTGCTTCCCTTTACTGCGTCAAAGTGGATAGAAGTTGAGCGAAGACCACAAGTATGCAGCAGGGAAATGTCTGCAAATATGCACACTATAAATGACTAGCTTTAACCACATACACATTTACAATTTCTCCCACTTAATATATAGCATATTTCTGCACTTTTGGTTTACGAGGGATGCTCCCAGTGTATTCTAAAGTAAAACGCAAAACATGTTGTTTTTAGTGTCTTCAAAGCACTACTTTGCTTTCTCATTCGGCACCCTCCAAAATAAACTATTGTGAAACGGCAGACGTTGAATGCATCTCCAAGCTGCGGGCCTTTTCCGCAAGACTGTGTACTGTTGCAGTTGTTGCTGTGATGGTCTGTAATGGGGGTGTAATGTGTATTTGCGGCCTTGGTGATAGATGAGCCGTCAGAGTTTGGCACACAAAGGCTCTGGAACATTTCCTCGGTGGAGTGAGAGTTCACATCAGCCAGCCAGTGTCATTTACAGACGGCTGGGAAATAGCAGAGCGCTGAGATGATAGGGAAGCTTAAGGTGGAAAGTTGCATTCATCAGGGAGGAGGGAGCGAATATCAGGGTGGACAAAGGTGAGGGGTTAGGATCTGATGGCTTTACAGAGGCAGATGGGGTCAGCCATGCCAGACTGTTGGTTTACGGTTATTTGTGACGGATGAAGTGTATGAGAGAGTTTCTAGAATATTCCGAGTTTCTGTGTCAAACGACTCTTTTACTTGCTACTTTTCAGAAATGTACTACTTTATTTTTTCACCCATGACTAGCTCACTTTTCTTGATGTGTAAAATGGTTGGAATTCCCCTTTAACTAGGCCACGTACACACACACACACACCTCTTCCTGTTTTCAGTTGGTTATGCATGTGAACAGTTTGCTCAACACCAAGGAAGTTGATTTCTGATGCGCTTTGCTTATACCTAAACAGCTCTATGGCCTCATTGATCTTCTATAGAGAACAACGGTCACACCACCCTCTTATCTGCAAGACACAAGACGTATGGAGCAGGAAGTTAAAGTGTATGACTGATAAAGATACAAATAAAAAAAGGAGAAACAGTCTCCTGCTGTACACTTGATCAGCCTAAATGCATAATAAAAGTCATAGAACTGAATGAGAAAACCATCTGGTATCTTCAAAGCTTGGCTCTGTAATCAAACCTCTGAGTAGTGTAGTGGGATAAGAACTTTTCGAGTTCGGACAAATAGGCAAGTTGCTTGGGTGAAAACAGGCTCATAGAGAAAATATAGAGAATGAGAAATATGGACCAGCATGGCAGAGGAATCCGATGCAGCGACAGAAAGGAGCAGAAGCACTGGCTCACACTCAGCTGCAGAAGAAGAGGGGAAATTCCACGTCAGAGTCTGAGTTTCACAGAAAGCCCAAAACTTTGGAGGCGTTGCTAATGTTTCTCCTATTGAGCCGATCACCATCAATCACCATGTTTCTTCATTATGGCTCAACGAAAACTCCATTCGTCGGTTAGAGCGACCTGCTGCTTCCATTGATTGGCAGTCAAACGGATTGCTCTGCTAATGTAAAAGTCATACTGTTTGTGTAGCAGGGCTGTCTCCATAGTTGGAAATAGATCTCCTTCCATCACTAATGAACGACGGTTGGAAATAGATCGAGGCATGCACTTTGCTGTTGTAGCCAATTATAGCACTGTCTATCAACATTTGATCACCTCAGCACACTAGTGCTACGGCCTCCTATGACGTCTTCCTTTTGTCTGGGGGTATTTAACACGTTATTTAGTCTGTCTGAGTTCAGATGTACACTGCACCAGAACATTGGCAAGGTAAAGGGTTAGCACTGAGGCTGGGCTCTACCACAGATTGTCACCCGGGGTTTAAGGGCCTGCTGTGTGAATTAGAGATGGCTTATCACCAGCTTTTTATTGAACAGAGAGTTGCAGCTATAGAAAATGATAGAAGAAAGGCATAGGCAGGTGTCACAGTTTTACACAGGGGAAGCATTGATGGATTTTTCTTTCAGAGTTATCCATCTTTTGCCAAATACACCAGAAAGAAAGAAATGTTTCTTACATGAGAATATGGACGCAGGTGCAATCTCAGTAGAAACGTAATTCACTTGCAATGATTGGAATTTGCATTCTTAAAAGTAAATAGATTGAATAGCTATTTTTAGTTTAGGCGGCATAATGAATGCACTTTCTCCTTGATCACAATCAAATGAAGTGAGTCATGGACATTATACCAGACAGACAACTTGGCCTCAGCACACTGCTCAAAACCTGTAAAGAATCCTGCAGATGCCAAGGCCACTATCTCCATGGCTACCGGATATTGCAGCATCAGGTCCAAATCACATTCTTGGAGGCTCCTTTAGCCTCCCTGGCTTACCCCTGGATGCACAGGGTTGGGACGGCAGAAGCCTTGAGTCAACAACAATACAGGAAATATGGCAGCAGCAGTTGCCTCAGTGTTGTCTGGGTTAGCTGACCTGCAACCAAACTGCACTGGTCTGCATCTTTTTAATAGCCATTTCCAGAGTATTTACACGCTCTGTGTTATTCTGGATGTATAGCCACTTACTAGCGTAGTTCATTTAGATTTAGTGCAGTTCGATCTGTCCTGCTTTTACGGTGCGGGCAAGAGGTGTTAATGTGAGGCTGTGCTGAGGGGTCTGAGGGCTGCATGCCACAGCAGAAGGGGGACACCTGATAGAAGTTAGACTAAATGAGTTGTAAACTCCCTTCTTTCCTTAATTATTTCCTCCACATCCCTTAATCTGTTCATTCTTTCCAACTGCTGTTTTTCTCCTTATCTGTCTTTCTTCTCTGTTCATATTTAACAACTAAACCCAGCTCTCATTTCTGATGCCCTTCCTCACCTTGCATGGCCTTTCCTCGATTCTATCTTCATCCTGTTACTAACTTCCCTTTTTTTCAGTTTCTTAATCTTTTTTCCTGTGCTTTCCCAATGTTTCCTCTTCTCCTTCCACTTCCCTCTCTCCTTCCTCAGCCTCATTGGATAGGCAAGGGCAGTGTTGCTGCAAGTGAACCAGTACTTCCTGGTGTTGTTTTAAGGGGGGTGTGGCCAGCCTTTAGTGAGGAAGAGAGGGTGGGAGAGGGGACTGCAGGATCTGTATGCCCAGTCTGCAGGATCTGTAGGCTCCCTCCTCCTCCTCTTCTTCTCCCTCCTCCTCCTCCACAGCTGTTGCTACTGCCACCCAGCGAGCAGCACTTTCCTCGGGCGGCAGACGGATATCTATCCAGAGGCTGGAAGTCAGTAAAGACACAGCCCAGCACATCCACTTCAAGAGGCAGGGGAGGGGAGACACTAGCGCACACAGCCAACACTGCAACGTACACACACACACACACACACAGACACACACACACACACACAGACAAACACTCCTCTCTCTCTCACTCTGGCGCTCGGCTCCGCACAGCTCCTCTACTCATTCGCTGCTGATTCACTCGCTCACTCGCTTGCCTGTCTTCTGCCAGTCGCTCTGCCTTGCTGCTCTCTGCCTGCCTGCCTGAGAATGGTCCAGCCGGTGCCTGGGGGTCTGCTGTCGCGGCCTGTCTGAACACACGCATAAACACAGAGCCTATCAACACACGGAAGCAAGCACACACAAGCTTGAGAGCAATGTGAGAGGTAAGAGCTTGGTTCATAACCCTCCTCCTTGTCTCATTGGTTTATCTAGATCTTTCCTCCTGTGTGTGCTGCAGCTTTTACTTTCCAAAGTGTCATTCTGTGCATTGGAACATAGGTAGACATATAGGGGATTGTTTGCTTTAGTGTCTGCTGTGTGTGTGTCTGTGTGTGTGCGGGTTGAGTATGTGGGCCATAGGGTTAACATTGGTTTGTTACAGCTTGTTTTATAGATAAAGTCAGTCTCACACATGCACGTACACACACAGACACACAATAAGACACATTCTTGGCTCAAAGCAGACAGTCACACAATAGCTACTTCCTGAGGGGAGCGCTAGTTAGCAAGGAAATTTGCTGGTATGTGTGTGTGTGTTTGGAGTGCCATGGTTGTTCCAGGAAGCAGTGGAGAGGATCAATAGATCGCCCACTCAGCTTTCATTCCCTCCATCTGACTCAACATCGGACATGTTGGGAGTTATCCTGCAGGGCTTAGTTAACACGAGGAATGGTAAAATGTGATTCTCTTGTCCCTCTTCCCTCCCTTGCTGCGTCAGCCTAAAGGGGGAAGCATGGTTTTGCATGTGTGTTTCTACGTATGTAAGGCAAAACTCCCGCCCCGCTGCATGTAAATTACGTGTGACATGTGAAGCTGCTGCTACCTTATATGGTGAGCACAGTATTTCAGTACAGTCGAATCTTGCCAAGCATTCCGGGTCGCGGGAGGAGAGAGTGTGTGAGAGGGTGACTCTGTCTGTGGGAGTGTGTGTGTGTGTGTGTGTGTGTGTGTGTGTGTGTGTGTGTGTGTGTGTGTGTGTGTGTGTGTGTGTGTGTGTGTGTGTGTGTGTGTGTGTGTGTGTGTGTGTGTGTGTGTGTGTGTGTGTGTGTGTGTGTGTGTGTGTGTGTGTGTGTGTGTGTGTGTGTGTGTGTGTGTGTGACTGAGTGTTTTCATGCGTCTGACAGAGGGGGAGTACTTGAGAGAGAGGAAGAAAGTTGAAGACAGAAGGAAAGAGGGGCAAGAACGAGAGAGACAGGGAGAAGGAGACCCAGTAAATGGAGGGATTTTACTTGTCGATGTTTGTACTGGAATGAAAGTAAGTAGTTTTGTACGTTATTAAGGCTTTGGGGGTTACATTGAGATTGCCCTGTAATGTTTTTCTTACCCTGTAATGTTTAACTCTGTAAGGAGTTATGTTAAGCTTGTCTGGATCATTCTAAGGTGAACAGACTGAAAGTGCTTTCTTACGTGCGATTCTGTCTGGCTATTTGTCAGAAACATATCAAGTGTTGGCAGGCATTACTTCTTTTGGAACATTCCAAAAACTCTGAAAACAGCAGGACACAATTCAGGTCAAATACATATAGTGTTTATTTCAGAGGCTTGTCAGAGCTCTAAACGTTATCCCCTCTCCTTTGTCCCTCTCGCTGCCACCTCTGCCCTCCTCCCCCTCGCCCTCTCTGGGTTTCCTCTTGGTGGTGTGTCCGTGGTTGGGGCAATGAGGAGGAATGTTGTTGTTGTGACTAAGAGGGACTCAGGGTGGCTCAGACAGTAGCACACACACACAAAGTATGTACACACATGCAAGCATGCGCAACACAGACAGATGTGTGGCAGATTGCATTGTTGAGAGTTCATCCCTCTGCTGCTGGTAGACTATCCATTTCTGTCTAACAGGAGCCTGAGGAACGTGCTGTTGTTGTCAATGAAAATACCATGGCTAATAATGTCAAAGATGACATGGCTCTCTGGGTATTATTGTATATGTGTGTGTCTGACTTTAGGTGCAAACTTCCCTGCATTTATGTGTGTAGCCCCTGATCTAGCGAATGCCCCACAGACAGGATTATGTGCATGGCTGAATCTGCGCTGACAGGTTAAGCCATTATTACACGAGGGCTTCTCTGTATGCTCCTACTGTGTTATGACCACATTGCAGCCCCTCTGAGTAACAGTTTGACACAGCTCTGTCTGCGTAGGAAACCCTTCACTTAACTTAATCCAAGCTAAATTAAAATTAACTGACGCGACCCCTGTCAGAGACACATTTTAGCTGTTAACTTGCCATGGTGTTGACCTTTTTTTATTCTATTCAGGCCTTCAGTAATTATTGTTTATCAGATATTGCAGTATAAAGGAAACACACCGAGTGTTCAGCAGTATGAAGCACACAACAGTGATAATAAGCAGGGCGAGCATTACGTTGAAACTGACTTTCGTGGAACCAGTAATAAATGTCTGGTTATTTCTTTGTTGTTGTGTCCAGAGATACAAGTGTCAACACATGCCTGTCCTTCTTTTTCTTCACCGCAGTTGCATCAGCTCCTGCCTTGACATCTTAAACCTCTCCGTCTCTGAAGCAGAGATAACACACCCCTGCCTCAATAGTCACACTCTTTCGCTCAGTCTCTTTCTAGCTACCCCCCTGCCTAGCCTCTGTTTCTATACGTGTGACGGCACTGGTTCTGTTTGCCTCGATATATTAGACCCACTATAACACAAGCCAGTTGATGAGGCCTGTTCTTTATGAAAATGATTGACTATTTAAATATAGATTACTATTGCAGACGATAAAATGGCTCAATGGAAAAGTATGTTTGCATGTAATACACCAATAAAGAAGCTAAACCACCATGTCTAATAAAGTATGCCAAAACCACTAGGCGCTCTTTATTTATGACATCTTTCGACACTAGGGAATATGTTTAGTAATTAATAATATTCTGTTCTGTGTATGTAAATAATACGATAGATTGATAGGTCCAACAATGTCATTAAGGTCTAAGCTAATTTAAATGTATAATATTTATTTCATAGTGTAATATAAATATATAGGTTTGTATATGGGAGAGCAACTAGGTTAAGCGAGACTTCTATACAAATGGATACAAAATAAAAAGGGGAAAAACAAAACAAACTGCAAAAGGCCAACATGATCTGCCAGAACTGCTTCAATTAAACATGCCATGGATTTTACACGTCTCTAAACTCTGGAGAGATGAACACCATTCCTCCAAGACATTTTCTCCTATATAATAAACTTGATACAAATTTCCCAGAGGTGTTTAATTGGCATTTGCTCAGGTCATGACATATGACACACATTATTATAGTACTCGTAAAATCTTTCATCTTCTGTATTTGCTTTTTGTCCTATCATTTATTTCTCAACCTTTCTGCACATGTGGAAAGCAGCCTGACTATCTCCCAGCACATGGACATAGATAGCATAAATGTGAGCCAATGAGCCACTCATTAAACCATAATGCCAGACATTATCCTCATCGCCCCTTGACTTAACCACATCCTTACGTGCGCGCACATACACACACGCAGACACACACACACACACTCTCACACATACCCACACACAAAGATGCAGTGTTGCACACACAGTCGGATATTCACCACAGCTTAAGAATACCCTCTCTCAGGACAAAAAGATGTTTGTATATGTTTGCATTTCGGTGTGTGTGTGTGTGTGTGTGTGTGTTCGTCAAAAGCTCTGTCCATGTATTCTAAACAAGAGATCTAATTGTCTCCAATGGTTTTCTCTTGGAAGAATAAATAGGCATTGTTTGTTGTGCGTTCCTAGCCTAAAACACCCTTTCAGAAACCATGCTATTTAATCTGTAGATAAATGAGTGAATTTAACTCATTGCTGAGAGAATACGATGCTAATGGCTAAAAGGAGGTCAATAACAATAATGGTACTCAAATTAGCAAGAATGAACAGAGTTTTTATTTTTCCAACACCCTTTGGAGCATTGCTCTCCATGTGAACTCTTTTTATCCTTAGCTTCTACTCACACTCTGAAATAAATTATAGATAGTGTACGCATCATATTTTATTATTCAATGAGTTGTTGCTCTAGCCCTCATTTTATGCAGACCCATACTTGGTGCAATCTCTTCACAAACGAGAAAGCATGTGTGTGTCAGAACGTTAAAGCATGAAGAAGCAGCGAGGAGTACATCCTCCTCACGTGTCCGTATACATTACGCACTGGTGTGTATGCATGTGCTAAGGTCAGTGAGGGCAATATTGACATGCTATATTCTGAGCACATGTAGCAGCAGGAGCGAGGCCCGGGGTGTTGCATTTCCTCCAACGTCCTCCACTGAGATGACCTGCCTCAGCACACTGTCACCCTGAATCCACCTCTGTCGATATGCTGAAACCACTCCTTTTACTGAACAGCAGCAAACCATTAGAGAAGGACGCTTCCTTCTATAGGAGGTTCGGATACAAGTTATGTTTTCTAAGGGTAGCCTTAGAAGACCTTGCAATATAACAAGCATGTGCTTACTGCATCAGTAAACCACTATGAGTTATTGCCTCAAGCAATGGGTTTACGTCTTCGGTTCAGTTTGTTTGTCAGCAGGTTTATGGGAAACATTACTATCCTGATACTAGTACCTTTCTAGATTCCTATGCGATTATGAGAATAGCAGATCCTCCGATAACTAATGACCTTTGATATCAAGATATGCTACATGTATAATGTGCCACATGTCCATTTTAAACAATAAGTGTTGACATGACTGAACCACACCTTTTTGTTATTCACATGACAACTTCAAAACAAGCGTGTCTCTTTGATTGCTCTTACTTGTTTAATCAATTGAGACATGCCTTAACAAAAAAAAACATCACTCTGTTTTAAAAAAAGAACTACCTCATAATGTCTGAGTGCCATCCATCACAGCCCACCGTGCATTCATTGACAGTAATGCGCAGTTGGCGCTTTCCGTTGAGGTGAGGAGTGTACTTCAACAGCGTCTCTTGACGTGTCGTGAACAGATTTGTTTTGTGACTCATAACCAAGAGAAAGTCGGGCAGGTTTACTTTTCATGCCGGAAACCGTTTGTGCTGTTGAGGCATATGCTAGTGTCACATGGCCGTAAGCTGATGGTGATGGGCTCATATTGGAAACACACACTTCCTCTTCTTGCAGCCATTTAAAGTTTCTGCCACGTGTCCTGAAGGGTGATAGGAAGCATACGGTTGCTCTCTCTCTCTTTCTCTCTCTTTCTCTCTCTCTCTTTTCTCCCCTCTCTCTCATCATCTTCCCTTTCTCCAGTGTGGTTGACCTTGCACCAGCTTGCAAGACCTTGGAGTCTCAGGGAGTGCTGTTGGGAATGCTGGAAGAGAACGTTGGCCAGACAGTCACATTGAGGGCATGGATGGATTTGGGGGGGGGTGGACAAATCAGGGATAACAAAGTAGAGTGGGATCCGCTGGTTAAAAAAACTGTTCTTTGGTTATAGAGGAGAAGAAGTTTGTTTTCAACATCAATCTATTTGAAACGGATGCCTTGGAGACAGGGAACACAGACAAACAAAGTGGAATTAAATAGAGGGAGTGGCATACTGACAAGAAAGACCATGGCGCTGCAGAAATCAATATGAGTGGGACACCCATGTCCAGACATGATGGATCATAATGAGCGCTCATTATCACTCTGGCACTGTCTTACTCCGTTCTAGATTGTCTCTCACTCTCAAATATGCGCTCATCTGACTCTAATAGAAACCATAGAAACCGATTAGGAAGCCAGACAGACAAAGAAGGGTGTTTTCATGCATGAACTCATCACATTTTCTCATTTAATTGAATACAGACCCATGGTACCTTTTAAACATGTTATAATACATATTTCTATTCCACCAAATGAGTTCAAGTCCAGCTTTGGCTTGAGTTTAGTCTGTTCAGAGTGCACCTGAACTTATTTGAACGGATGTTTGTAATAAAAGTGTGTTGCCATCAGCCCTATCAGTCTGAGTTGTAGCAATAAACACATGTAACATCAGCAGTAAATGATATAATAACACAGGTCCTTGGGGCATACAGGGTTACACAGTAAGATTAGAGTAGACTGACTCCACATTTTTACAGCAATTCAAATAAAAAAATGAAATCTTATTCCAAAACATTCAATCAAGCCCAAAGTCAAAAATGTTTTTGGCATGAAAGTCTTTTAAAACTGACAAAAAAATGATTGCTCACATATAGCAAGTATTTTCTGTTAGAATTGTATCGAAAAGTGTATTTATTTTAGTCTCCGCTATTAAGTGCATGATATGGAAGCTCATTGGCTGTGTGTGTGCCTGTGTGTTATGGGGGTAGGGCTGTCGTAGCGTATGTGTTTTGATTATGCTTGCACTCCAAAGGTCGTTTCTAGCAGTTATGCTAATTTTGCTAGCTTTGGGGTCATTCAAGGTGAAACTGAGCAGTTTCCCCTCCTTCCCTCTGTAACATATATCCATGTTGCTGGCTCATTATGACCTGGGCTGTACTGCTGCAGGGCTCTGATATAGTTCGTTGCAGTGCTGTAAAGTAAGACGCGGTTTCATAGCATTGCTGAAGGTGCAAATGCTGTTCTGGGAAAAGCGATTTCTCTACACAGGGTGTGGTGAGTTACCCTGCCAGTGCGATAAGAGCTGCCCGGGCCCACGGGGAACCACATCATTCAAATTCCCTGAAAGAAAACCAATGGATTTTTTTATTTTATCATTTGAACTACACATGCTATTATCCCAGCAGGCAGTTCATTTCTGTCTGAGATGATCACCGCAGTGTTCATGGTGGTGTTTTTTAATCAGAAATGCTCGAGTTAATGGAGAACAATATCATCAGGGATCTTGCTGGTTTGAAGAAACATATAATCTTTGCAGATAAATCAGGTAGTCTTAGAAATAGAGTGATTAGTTCAGCCTGTCTCTCTTTCTCTTCCTCCAGCAGCATGCAGGTCAGCCTCCTCGTTGCTCCTCCCCCTGCTCTCACCTGGCGCTCAGCCCAGAATGTTGCTGCAACTCTGCAAACTCTCATTGGTCCCCACTCTCACACCGCTTCGCAAGAAGGGAAATGACTAACCTCTTCTCCCTTCTGCCCTGCCTCAACTTCCCCTCTGCTTTCAGTCTCTTGCTTTCTCTCACCTCTAAACACATTTGCAATGGCCGGCTTTGCTGTACTCGACTGTAAGTGACAGAGGATTTAATCAGATTTTCCTGCATTAACCAGGAGATGTTTAAAATTGTGAATAGCTGCTTTGTGCATTTCTGTGTGAGTGTTTGTTTGGCGTGGCGTGATGAGCGTGTGCGCACCATGTGTGTTTAGAGTGCAGGGCGGGTGAAAGTTTTATTTGTTTAAGCTGACACCCCTGCATTTCTGAAATTTTTACATATTATTTATGCCCAGAGCTGCATAACTTAGCGGCAGATAAAATATGCTGCAGGTCAGAACCTCCTTTGAAAGATAAATGGAAGAGAGATAAACCTGAACGTTTTCTTTAGATCTGATCATCAATCTAATCGTTCTTTCCCTCGTTTCTATCTCCCCAGAGGAAGTGCCTTCCCTGATGTCTGCTGCAGCTTCGACCTGCTTCTACAGCTGAAGCCCAACCCTCCCCCCCGCCTCGCACGCTTGCTGCCACAATAAAACGAGTGTAAGGACAGCGGCCACACCCACCTCTCAGCATACGCTCCGACCTGCTCGTTCACCCACCACCATCACCACCAACTCCTCGCAGCCGGGCTCCAGCCTCAGCTCTCCTCACCTGACGGCCCGCTGACCAGCCTTACTACAGCAGCCCATCACCACCAGGCCAGCGCAGCATCTCACCCACCTTGCCTTTTAACCTTCGCCTTCAACCCTCTAAGCCTCCACACAACCCTGTAGCAGGCTACACCCAGATTATCACCTCCGTTGCCTGCTCCACTGCACACAACCAGAGGGCTCTCGGCTTCTTGTGCTTGCCTCCTCGGCTTGTTTTAGTTGGGATCGCTGAGCAAGCAAGGTCGGGCCAAGAGTGGCATCTTCATTGTTAGGCTAAGTCATCACCTGGATACAAACACTTCTTCTGTGATTGATTGATGAGGAAAACGTAACTAATACCATTCGTCCTGCAACATTTCACTCTGGAAACAACCTCGCTCAATCAACAGGAACTGTATTTCAAAGGTTTCATTCAACGTCACAAACACCTATCACAGACTTGTCAACAAATAAACAAAAAAATACCTATAAATTGTGGATTAAAACACAAGAAGTACTTTATCTACGCTAGACCAGATTTCAACTCAGCATAACCTTTAGCCGCGTTCGCCATGGCTATGAGCATGGCACACATCCGTGACACAAAGTGGCTGACCCTGGAGGTTGTAGGGAGTTCCAGAGGGGCACATGCTCACGCTCGGACCAGGAGTGCAAGTTCGCTCATCCGGCCAAGAGCTGTCAGGTGGACAACGGACGGGTCATCGCTTGCTTCGACTCACTCAAGGTAAGAAAGGAGAAGTGGTGAACAGGGAGTCTGGAGGTCTGCTCTCAGACAGATTGGCCACAGATAAGAGAAAGCATGTTCTGTCTGACACGCCGTTTGAGTGAATATATGGAGTTACAAACTGAAAATAGCAGTTGTGTACAGTTTCTACATCATGCTGCCATCTGGCCACAGCATGTGCTCTCCTTGGTCCAACCTATTTCTGGTCAGGTGACTGGAACATGTGACCAAGCTTACAGAGGGGAGAAGGAGGGGGGGGGGGGGTTGGGGGGGGAGGAGTTTCTGCTTTTTTGGATCCAGGAAGCAGAAGTCAGGCGTTGTAACACTGCACTGTGGTATTCTCTAGGACAGGCTGAAGTGTTTTGGCGGGTGTTTACTACTTCTTATTTTAGCAGTCATTTAGGAGTCAGTCACATTTCCGACTGATTATTACACTGTACATAAACACTAAAGACTAAACCAGCACACTCTTTGGAAGTGAAAAACACCGATCTGTGCCAATGTTTGAATAGCAAAACTCAGATGAATAGGCTGTCACATGTACAAACTCATATGGATGCCCTGAGCACAACGCGTTTCAACAGCTCGAGAGGAACGAGGCAATGGCGTCACCGTGTAGATCTCGCTCAGTCAAACCACTTCCTGTGTAGAGGCCTAGGGGCAGTTAGAGGGGGTGTATGTTTGTGTCTCTCTACATGCGTGTGTGTTTTAGAGTGAAGTTAGGGGCAGATTTGGGGCACCGCATGCAGTCATTTTCCATTTTTAGGCAGCAGCAGGAAGGCAGGAAGCAAACAGCTTTTTTATTCTCTCGCTCTCTTTCACAATCTGTCTTTTTATCGGAGCCCTAGATCTCTAGAGATGGGCGGACCTCAGCCCAAAGTTTCCAGCATTGACACACAACCACTCAGGTTCGGCTGTGTGTGTGTTTTTTATTTACTTCTGTTTGTATTCCGCCGCTGTATTGGTGACTCGTGGTCACTGGCAGTGTGTGAACAGAGCAGGGTTAGGATGAGGACAGCGTGTGTGAGTCGACTCAGAGAACAGTGTTTACAGCCAGATGTGGACAGAGGAACATTGTCAAGCCCAGGCTGAACTCGCCCCAAGTTTCCTCACAATGTGCTAACGCTAACGCCTGTGTGTGTGATTGTCAAAATTACAAGCCAGATTAAGTCATTCTTGTTTATTACATCTTGAGCCCTAGTTTCGTAGTTTGGCCATTATTATTATTGGGTGAGATTGCCACTATTATTCTACTAAACTCCTGAGATCTTCAAAGTTACAATATCGTAAAGTCACAGATCAAACAGGTTTTAAACAAACCCTGAGTTTAGGCGATTATTAGGGAGAGCTTTTTTATCTAAAGGCACAAGGATCAGGACATGTTTTTAAATTGTTATTCATGCTGAGGTAAAGGTCAGCCACTGGAACATTAGAGCTGGCATATATATGTAGGCTGGAGGGAACCAAGGGACCTATTTTAGGTAGTTTACGTTCATTTTCCACTAGGACTTGTGTATTAATGGAGATGGGGGATCGTTTTTTAAACTGTACGGCCCATTTTTTCCACTGGTAAATGAAAAACAGTGCAGGTCTCTGAAACCCGCAGTGGAAACAGCAGAAGTATGAGAGAGAAAGAGAGAAAACGGAAGCAAAGGTTGTTATTCGCACATAAACACCAGAAGATAAGGACTTAAATACAAACATGGACACATTCACCACATTGTTAAGGTTTTCCTCTTGCTTAGACCCACAAACCCACACAGAAAAATCACATGGCCTGACTCTACTTTCGCACCGGATAGGTGGTTAAAATAGAGCAAATTCTTAATTTACTTGTGTTACACAAATCCCAATCGCTCCTTTTACTAGTCTACCCCCCCCCCCACACACACACACACACACACACACACACACACACACACACTGCACCCTCTTGGACACATGGGCGCACACTTCCTGCCCATGAGAGAGGATCGGCCTTCTTCTTTGAGAAGTGTATAATTAGAACAGGTCTCACATGATCACCAGTGCATAGCTGAGCAGGTCACACCCAAACCCAGTCATTTCCCCAACAACCACTCCAATCAGGTTTGCACCTCTACAGTCTCTCTCTCAGTCTCTCTCAGTCTCTCTCTCTCTCTCTCTCTCTCTCTCTGGCCTCCTTTTTATATGGTGCACACACACACACACACACACACATGAAAAGACACACTAAATGCACATGCAGAGATCACACACTCAAAGTTGTCCTGCACTAAACCACGCTTGTTCCATCCATGCTGAGCAAATTAGAGCAGGGAATAAACGAGTACCAGAAATAGCAAAAATAGTTAAATCACCATTTTCATGGGAAGATTTTCATGGCAGTAATCAGATGTGGATGATAGACCCCCAAGCAGGGCAATTAATCAGAACCAAGTTTTCATCTAGGCCATAGAATTGAAACTAAGTGCCGGTGTGTGTGTGCATGTCTCGGTGCGCTGAACATGCATGCGTGGGTGTTCAGTGCCCTCAGACTTAGGCTCTAACCTCAGAGCCCTTTCCGTTGCCTGTGTTTCTGGTTGGTGCAGCAGAGATGGCTCAGCTATGTCTACGCGGGGTAAATATTTGGAGAAGGATAGCGGCTGCCGTAACTCCCTGATTTAAATGTACCGTTGTAACCATTAATGATTCACTTCTAAACAGACACTGATTCTGAATCCGCACAAACAATTCCTTTTTGCAGCTAAATATCTGCTCTCATATTGTAAAGGCTGACAGGAAAACTGATGAGACAGGTGGAAAAGTGCGGTGCAGTGTATCTGACTAAACTGCAAGAAGAAGCATTAAACGTTATGTTGAGGAAGTAACCTTCGCTAATCACTCAAGTTCTCTAAAGCATTCTTAATCAGATTTGAGTATAATAGTCAGCTCAGGTTCCAGAAGCAAGCAAGCTAATTCCTGCCTCATTATTTTCTACTAGAATGTGTCTGAAATAATATAGGTTACTCTCTACAGTAATTTAACTGTAACACTGCAGCTCTACTACACCCACACATGGATAAACTGCCAGCTTATAAGTAGTGTACCATCCCACTTTAATTTGATGCAAGCCTATTCTAGTCCACCGCTGCCTGTTTTCATTCTCCTCCCATCTTGGTTGCTCCTTCTACTTGATTTCCCACTCAGTCTGGTTTTTGCCTCATTTACTTCAGGCCACACCCATCCCAGGACAGGGTGGTTGACAATACACCCTGGTACACACAGACACACACATTAAGTAATGCGCTCTATGTACATAAACGAATGTGGTGTGCGTTTAGGGGCTGGAGTGTAATCAAGGAGCGACCTTGTTTGAACCCAGAAGCAGGTCCCTGTTTACCCAGACACACTGCTGTCCATGTCATAAAAAAGGATTGGTAACAGTCCCCCATAGACGACAGTTCAACTTCTCTCTCACACACACACACACACACACACACACACACACACACACACACACACACACAGCTTAGACTTTAAACTTGTCTACCTGCCAACTGACACACCCACTGTCATCATGGCTGTGGCCTGAGAAATAGAGGCCGTGTGTGTGTGTGTGTGTGTGTGTGTGTGTGTGTGTGTGTGTGTGTGTGTGTGTGTGTGTGTGTGTGTGTGTGTGTGTGTGTGTGTGTGTGTGTGTGTGTGTGTGTGTGTGTGTGTGTGTGTGTGTGTGTGTGTGTGTGTGTGTGTGTGTGTGTCTATTGTATCTGTTTTAGTAGTGCTGTTGCAGCGGGTTTCTTTGTGTTACCACTCTGTTGCGAGCCAAGATTACATTCCTGCAGAGCAGAGGGCGGGTAAATACTTCTTATTTATCTCTCTATGTCTCTCTCTTTCAAAGTCTGCGTCTCTCTATCTGTCTTTCCTCTCATTTTGCTGACCCTATTTGACATCATGTTTATGTTCAGTGGTAGGATGGAACAAGGTACACTCGCGTGCACTGAAAAGTGGTTGGGGGGATAGACATGTGGGGTAAATATTAGCTGCGTTGCTAGTGGACAGTGTTTTTTATCATTTCAAACTTATTATACAGCCAATATACACTTGCATTGTGTAAGCATGTGGGTATGAGTTCAGAAGGCTAATGTGTGTTTGACACTGCTGTCACACTGCATTCAGAGACACACTGCACATGGCCACATATAGTCAACCGATGGTATTTCTCTGGCCAGTGATGAACTAATGAGAAATAGAAATAACAGCAAGATTTATTATAATGTTAAAAAACTATTTTTTTTCTGGATGCTGCAACACATTAAAAAAGAATAAAATAAATAAACCTGAGAAGGAGTTATCGAACATGATAACAAGAAAATATTTAAAAATTAAACAGTATTCCTGAGATCCTCATATTGCTTTCTTAACGAATTTGCTGCAAATTACGACCCTAAAGAAAATAATAACACACACAGTAACAATGCCCAAATCTGACCAACACCAATGGGTTTTCAGCACAAATGTTTAATCCCACCTGATCAGCAAGGTTTGCTTTCAGTAGCACTGTGCTGCTCTTAAGTCATGTACTGCAGTGAAGCTGTAGCTCAGACAGAGTGTCCCCTGGATCCATATGGGGTTCTCTCCTCTGCAGCACATATAGGATCTTCCGCTTAATTGGATTTTTAATGGGATAACTGTGGGTGCATCCACAATGAAAATGTCTCTGCTTTAAATTAACAAGGATTCAGTCATCCATTACACTGAGCTTTTACTTGAAGAGTGCTATTCATCACGTCACACTGTTTGGCTGCTCTCAGTCTTCCCTAAATAAAATCAGGAGATTTCATCCAAACATTAGAGCTGAGTCACATTGCAGGGGCTTTCATTTGAGTAATTAGGATCTTTAACGCCTCTCTGTCGTGGCATTGAGGGGTTTAGAGATGTGTGTTTTGACCAGTGTAATCCAGGCCTACACACACACACACTTACAGACACAAACACAGAGACATTCTTTGGTCTGCTTATTCCATGGTGTGTGCATCCTTGTCGGATCAGTTTAGCTGTGAATCTTCTCTGTGAGCTTATGTGACGGAAGATCAACGACAACAGCCCGTCTTTTCTTCTCAGTGTCAGCCGTCCCTGTCCCTCCATCACACTGGGCCCCTTTATAACACCACTGATACAATGATTACTTCTATAGCCCTTTTTTCTCTCTGTCTCTCTCTGGCTCACTCTCAAACACGCAGACATACCATAAAACCTTAGCCTGAGGGTTTGTTTGCTTCACCAATCAACCAAGATTGCAGTGTTGCGTAATCTAAAACTCTTAAAACATTACAGCATGCAGTGACATATTTTAAACATGTATTGAGTCGAATGTAAGTTCCTAAACTATTGAAGACGGTAAACTACATCAGAGCAAACCGAATTCAAACTATACATTTTCCAAGGAATGTCTCTAATATTCAATCATACTCAAGAAAGGAATCAACCCTCATCATACTTTAATTGTTATTAAAGTTTCAGCTTTAGGCCAAGGCAAGAATTGGAAACCCAATCACTTCTAATAAAATGTGCTAGATGATGACTTTGTCAGTTAAAATTGATTCATTTAATTGCAATTCAAAGAAAAAGTTGGGACACTAAATAGTAACAAAATGGGGTTTGATTAAAACGGAATTCAAGTGGATTTTAAAGTGGAAATAAAAGGGAAAACTAGATGATAAGGGGTGAAATAGTTTTAATGTCAAAGTACCGTCAGCCGTGTGACTTTCCAAATGTCCTCCATCACCCCTTCATCATTCAGTTTCTCTCTGTTTCGTTTTTTCATTACCTCTTGCATGCAAACAGTCCCACAGCCAGTCAGTCAGCTCAGCCATTACCCTGCCATTAGACAGGTGAGAGAGGAGCATAGGAGCTTCAGGGCACAACTACTCACTTAGACTCAGCTCTCTCACCACCTTTTCACGCTGCTCCTCCCTCTCGCCAGCTGTTAGGTCCATCAGTCAACTTCACCCCGCCCCTTTCCTCTATGTTGATGCCAAAACGTAAGAAGAGAATCTTAAAGGTGAGATACCCACTGGTGGTGAAAGGCATGAGAATGTGAGGCTAAAAGGAAAAAAGTGTAGCTGATATTTGTTTTTCACAGACACCATTGCTTCTTTGTATCTTGTTGAATTCCTTCTCAAAATCACAGTGTCTGGGCCTTTCGAACCCGTGGCATTAGTCTTATTAACTTCACCGTTTTTCTGTTTCCAACCCTAACCTTCTGATTGCAAATCTCCCCTAAAAAGACAGCAGTGAACACATCATTAAAATCCTCCAATGTCTCCAATTATGCTAGTCACCATCCATCATGTGTCCTTTGCTTTTGACCTGAAACAGTGGAACCACCTGAGGTTCGGTTAGTGTTCGCGCTGATTAGTTTTTTTGTGACACGCACAGACTGCTGGCGTCTACACACTGCATCTTCTACATTGTCTATTTCTCATAGTAACAGCAGGTACATGTTGGTTTGCTTTATATATCAAGAGTAGCATTTGTATTAGAATGCAAATTAAATTGCATTTAAACACTGCCAGTTAATACATCTGGACTTCTCCACTTGACATTGGGACGATTTGTTGGTTAGATGCCATTGTCACTTGCAAAATCCCTTATTATGCAGAAAATAATGAACCAAAATAATTCCTCTTTATGCTCATTATCAACACCTCTACAGAATTTGTGAAACAAGTAAAGTAGCTTCAGAAACAAATGAAATCCTCCCACTCCTCTGGCGTGTTTCTTTTCTTACGTTTCACCAGAGAAACAATTTGAAGAGTTTAAATCCCTGTTTAAAATGCAATAAGAGACAGAGAGAGAGAAAGAGGGCGAAAGCATTAAGCATGTGCCAGTGCCAAGTTTGAAGGAGATAATCTCACACAGAAACAGGATTAGGCTAGTTGACAGTGGGATTAGAGTTGTGAATAGGATTACACTCTGTGAGATCAGATTAACGCAACACGTGCCAGATTAAATCTG
Organism: Dissostichus eleginoides; assembly: GCA_031216635.1. Classification (NCBI taxonomy): domain Eukaryota; kingdom Metazoa; phylum Chordata; class Actinopteri; order Perciformes; family Nototheniidae; genus Dissostichus; species Dissostichus eleginoides. Next base: position 17,981,068 of record CM062276.1, read on the forward strand.
TCAGTGCTGCAAACTCAATTAATCATCTGCCTGCTGGTTATTACTTGGCCATTGATGGAATATACTTTTCCATTCCTTGTCTACAATCTAGGTGTCACAAAACTGAGAAGTAAATGTGAAAAACCGTGTGCAGAAAATGATGTTAGTGGTGTGTTGGAGAGGGATCAAAGAACAGCATATAAAGGAGGAGTGGAGCAGTGACATGCCTCCAAACTTTCTTTACATACATTTGAAGCTGCCACTCTGAAGAGGTAGAAATAAGGATGTAGTCTGCATAATAGAGATGTGAAAGGAATGCAGTACACTTTCTTATCTTGGTCAAAGGATTTTTTAATGTCTCTACTGTGGGGGAGCAAAGGCAGGAAGAATTATGTTTCAGATTTCTCCCGTTCTCGTGAATGCGATTATATATCTCGAGAACCCCGAGAGGGAACTTTTTCATATTTGGCACAAATGTCCACTTGGATTTAAGGATAAAATCTTTCGATTTTCAGAGGAAAAGGGTCAAGGACACAGACAGAACACATTGTTGGCCATAACTCCAGGCTGTGATTTTAGTTTTTCAATACTAGATTTGAATGTGATTCTTACTGCTATGAAAGTCTAATCCTCACGTTAAAGCATATCAATACCTGTGATTATTCTTATACAGTAACCTTCAATAAACGTATATCTTGTGTAATCATAAAAGCATTTGCTTTTGATGCTCTGCTAAGGCACTAGAAGCAAAGTCTAATCATTAGTATTGCATGGCACCAGATTACTCATCTTCCATGTCTTTGAAATGGCTGATGAAGATATACGGCAGACTTTGATCCTCAGCCTGTGAGGCCGACAGACACTGAGCAAAGATGCCACCTCAGTCATTTCAGAAACAATGGCGTTGTTATCGACGCCTCGTTGCTTCCGAGACCTTGTGATTTCTGCGCAGTGACTCTTCATTCCCTCCCCTACTGGGAAACAAATCTCGGAGGTGATTAAATGAACGTTCCCTTGCCTCCTCACGTACTCACAGAGCGAGTACTGGATGGTTTTCATAAAGTGCTGCTGCTCTAATCGATACCTGCGAGATTGCTCTGTTATCACTGATAATGAAAAGTACGGAACTAACCTTGTTAGCCCTCACAGCAGAAGAAACAGCACTGCATTGAACAGAGAGCGTAGGGAGAAACGGCGCAAATAAAGTCACATGAAAGTGTTTGTGTGAAAGGAGATAGAGAGAGATATCGAGAAGGAGGAGGGGGGGGGGCATGTCATGTCAGGAGACAAACAGAGAGGTCTAAGTTTGGATCCAGGACTCCTGTGTATGTGACATCTGACCTGAGGCATTTCTGAGAACCAACACCCTCTGAAGTGCGAATAACTTATTGGTGTGTGTGTGTGTGTGTGTGTGTGTGTGTGTGTGTGTGTGTGTGTGTGTGTGTGTGTGTGTGTGTGGTGTGTGTGTGTGTGTGTGTGTGTGTGTGTGTGTGTGTGTGTGTGTGTGTGTGTGTGTGTGTGTGTGTGTGTGTCTGCCTGTTTGTGTATAAATAGTGAGGTTTCTGTGGATGCCACTGTGTCTAATACATACAGGGACTGTTTGAACATCACCTGGGATACTGCCATCTACAGTATTTCTCTAAAAGATTTGCTTACACTTTAAAATGTAGTGCCCACTCAAACATGTTTTATCTGGCTAACCTTCTCTCTGTCTGTGTGGTCTGAGTTGTAGCCTATAATCCCTTTTCATCTCAGTTGTTGTTTGGTAAGGTTGATAATGCGTCACCGGGGGCATACTGTAACTATTATCGTAGATTAACACTCCCTGCCTTCTCCATTTCTCAATAAGCTCCACCGGTCACATCTACTCTCTGACCACTAAGCTGTGCAGCATGGATCACATGTGAACTGAGTCCCCGCAAGGAGATATAGACACAATCACAAGGGTTCAAGTGTGTGCTCATGGTCTGATATAGAAAGGCAGGCCCCAGTGAGAAGCAACCCCTAAGACCGCTTAGATATGTGATGTCTTTCTTTGCCCTCTCCAAGAACTGTACTGCTAATTCAATGCCGAATTTAGAGGCTAAAAACAAAAAGAAAATCAATTGTACTTAACTGTAAAAGGGTATTATTGATTGTGAATAGCTCGCTGCTTTAGGTGGCTCAATACTCAAGACAACCCACGTCTGAATATTCTACTTCACTATCAGGAAAATCCACTTGTGAGACTATCTGCACTGGTCAGATTATTGACTTATTAATTTATGTTTTATATATTTCAAGCCATATTTGATCACACAGTGGACAAAGAGACCAACCACGGGGCCTGGCCCAGAGTCTCTGCTGTTCTCCAGGAAAACAAAGCTTCATTCACAGTGTGTGTGAGGAGAAAGTGCTTTCATCTCTGGGTTTGTTTGCACAGAAGTCGCTGGAACGCAGGGCAGAGAACAGTGTAGCTTCACACCAGAAGCCAACTACACAGCTCTCACAACATAACATCACACCACAGCACTGGGATCAAACATGAGAGGCACATTAGATTAGGATACATTGTAACTGTTAATGTAATGAACTGCACTTTGAAGATCAACATTCATTATGACATGCAGAATAAATACTGTGTGTGCATATGACAGGATTCAAACAAGTGATATAAAACAGACACATACCATCTTTTAATAAGAGTATCAAAGAATATTTTTCATTCCTGAGATTAAGAAGCTGATATGACATTTTTGTATGGTTCCCAAAAGAGTCATAGGATTTTCTTTGGAGGAGCTTTTAAGCTTTTTAACAGGATAGAAAAGCAAAGGTTTTCTGCTTTACACATTTCCTTTTCTTCTTTTTAAATTGTTGTTCAATTCCTAGGCAGTTTTACCTCTTCAGGCCTATAAATTATTCAAGTAAAACAATTTGAGATATCTTCTCTATGTAAAAGACGACCTGAGAGGTCTGCATGTTTTTATAAGGAAGGAGCAGATAAGACATTTATTTTGCCCCTATACCAAATATAATAAGAAGCCAAAAAGGTTGTGAGCACAGCACCATTGGCTATATTTACTTTAACCCTGAAGAAGAAGCCAGTTTTTGTTCACCTTTCCACTGTCTCACTCTTCCTCTCTCACACACATGCGCACTAGTACATCTTGCGTGTTCCTCTCCTCAAAAGGACAGGAAGCAGCCCCACCCAGCATTCTTTACACATTACTTCATTGTTTGTTTAAATCCCACTCAGTCACAGAAGCAGGGTGTGTGTCTGCAGGGGAGCCACGGAGTTAGGAGAGAGCGCGGTCAGGGTGGGACATGTTATTAAAACTTATCATCAATCAGACGGCACAGTAGCCACTGGGATTATTGGTCCCTGTTTGGCATATCTGATCCCAGCCGGGGAAAAACACAACTCAACCCCAACTATTTATTCAAAACACATTCTTAAAGGTGTCAGGGAAAGTTCAGTTATTATTAGGTTTATATTATTTCTATCTATCGTCCACATGTCTGTTTTCAGAGGTAGTGATGACAAGCAGATATTTTATGTAACATTTTACATTTGTTGTAATAACTTTATATTTAACTTTTATATTTCTTCTGTGCCATCTGTAATTGGTTTGGTACTGTTGTTTAAACCAGTTATCAATAACTCCAATATCTTAAGTCATTTTGCTAACTTTAAAAAGGTTACTTATTTGTAAATATAGACGAACCATTTCTAATTATTCAAAGAAATACATTATTGTAATTAGAGTATCTTTAAATCCTGTCATTTGGAGTTGTGGCCCTAGATAAATCCCTATGCTCTGTAACTGCTTCCCTGAATTGGAAAGAAAACATTTCTAAAAACACAATTTTCGATGACGAAGACAAATATGTGAGTGCTCTTTGCTCATCCACCTGCACTGACAAAAGGGAATCAAAGAACGATGTGGGTGAATTTCTCTGAAGCTGCTCGCCTCATTGTTTTCATAATTTCAGGCATAAGAGAAAATCCGTTAATTAATTCATAGAATAGGGAGGGATGAAACCCTCTTTAATGCTCACACATGCAGAGCACACAGCACACAGTGAAATGTGGCCTCTGCTTTTAACCCATCCTAGTACCAGGAGTCTAGTACTAGGAGCAGTGGGCAGCTATTGTACAGCGCCCGGGGAGCAATGGGAGTGAGGGGGGAAAGGGGGGTGTCCGGTGCCTTGCTCAAGGGCACCACGGCAGGGCAGGAGGTGAACTGGGACCTCTCCGAGTAGCAGTCCACACTCCATATTTAGATCTGTTCAGGGACTTGAACTGGCGACCCTACAGCTCCCAGTCCAAGCCCCTACTGACTGAGCCACTGCCGGACAGTTTCCTCTTCTGCTACTAGTTTCATTATTCATCACATTCTCACCAGGTATTTTCTCACTGTGATAAATGTGATTTAAATCCTTTTATGCATCGTCATTGCTCATCCAGTTTTTCATTCACACAATCAACTTTAAATTGTGTCTTATAATGAGATCATGTAATTATTTGCGCCAGTGTTGAATCCCCAAATGGAGACAAAAGCATTGCTCTGTGATAAGAACGATAAAGGTGATATCTATTGTGGCTTCAGAGTGGGTTGTATCTTTAGTATTTTTCTTTGCTGAGCTCTTGCCAGTGATCAGGAAGATGCCAGGAAACACTGTGTTGTTAGAGCAGGAGTGTCTGGCTGCGCTGTTGCCGTGGACACCGTCTCTAGCTGCTCCTCAAGGCCGCTGATGTCACAATAACAGCCACAAACATGATCTGAGAGGAGCCAATACTCTCCCTCTCTCCCTGCTCATGATGATCCAAACGTATGACTTCTTCTGCAACTTCTAGAATTTCCCTGACGCAGCCCGGCTCTCGCTTTAGACTCTCTCTCTTCCACTTATGCTGCCTGACGTTTCCTCTTCTGCTACCAGTTTCATTATTCAAAATGGATGCATGTTTTGGTTGGTGGCATTTTTTCTTTGTGGAATTGTTATTATCAGGCTATATTATCAGACATTGTTATCGGCATGATTGGCGAACGTAGTTGTCTAAAGTCAAAATCATATGTTTCTTTCTCAAACATTACCCCTCCATCTAAACCCACACACAAACTGCTGCTCCAGGGTCATATGGGGTAAATGCAATATGATCCTCCATGCCTTTGCAACCCCCTCCGCACACACACTCAAACTCACGTAGCAAAATCACACACACTCTCACTCTCCCCTAGCTGCATGCCAATGTCACTCTCTGGTTGAGTGCTATTAGAACCTGCTTTCAGCTCCTCTCGTCTCACACACTCGCCCACTTTCAACACACACACACACACACACACACACACACACACACACACACACACAGTGTCAGAACTCTTCTGAATGCCAGCTCAGCTTGAATACACATGGGTGGTGAACAACCTGGTCAGTCCTAACAGGAGACCTTAACCCCAGCATAGGAAAGTGTGTTTCTGTTTGTCTCTAAAATTCCCTTTAAATGGACGTACAGTTATTATACACTTGTGTTCCAAATTATTCAGAAACTGCAACATACTCCTTATCTGCCTGCAACTAAACACAGGACAAGAATTGTGTGTGAAATGGGGTTAAACTCAACAACAGTATTTGTGTCATGTTTTAGTTATGTAGTGTATAAACAGCTTTAATGAAATCCAGACATGTCTTTTTATGGCTCTACCTTTTATCTGCAAGTGTGTGTGGGGTTTTTGTTACGTCTAAAGGAAAAAATCTCATGCTTTCACATTGTCTACAGTACACTACATCTTAAGTTAAAACTCTTAACTATATTACAGGCCTCTACTAAAATGACAAATTGGGAAATGAAGATATCCCTAAGTGTAATACCTTGTGTATTTATATTTTATATTTATCCGTTTATTTATCAGGGACAGCGAACAAAATACGACATTTCTGTAAATGCGCCAGTTAGCAAGAAGGCTATTTTTCATCTGGAATTCAAGTAGACTACACATCTGAAAGAGGCCCCCACTGTCAGAATCAGAATACCTTTATTAGTCCCACAGAGGGGAAATTTGCAAGTCATTAAAGTGTCCCCCTCTCTGCTCCTTATCCCCCACCCCTTTCCCTCGCACCTGTCCGGTGCTCCAGTGTCAGTGAAAGTGAAGGAGTTTTGAGGGGAATGGAGTCATGACAGGATACAGAGATGAATCCCAGTGGGGGCCAGCTCTGTCAGCAAGTGTTGAGCCCAGGCTGCCTCGGTCAGCTCAGCTGTGCCTCAGGACTGAAAGTAAATCTTTTGCTCAAACTGGTGACCTGAGTGTGTGTGTGTTTGTCTTATGTTTGTGACGTGTATCCGCCACCTGTTATCCGAACATGACCCCGAAGTGTATGCATTCTTGCTTGCGTGAGAATGTGCGTGTGTGACTCCTCTCCAGACTGAAGGTATAATTGGACACAGCAAAAAGGGATCCCTGACTTTGATAATTATTTGAAGACTCTCAAGTGTGACCTCAGGATGACTGCTGATACATTATATGTGGATAATATGTGGGCATTATTTATAGCGTTAGACATATAACCAAGATGGGAGTTTGTAGAGCAGCACTAGTGTGTGTCATGACCTCCTGTGGCTAGCACACATACATATATCTCTGCTGGGACTGGAAAAAGCAAGCCGCTAACAATCAGTGCTAGGCTCATCTTAGACCTAATGTGAATTTTGGTATTAAATTGATTAATTCCCCAAGTTATGATGTTACACATAAGCCAAAACAAACCTGCTTCCTATCTGCCATAATCACATTGTATTTTTTTACAAGGCCAGTGAATATGGTCATGTTATTTTAGGGCTAGGAGCTCAGAATGGACAAACCAAACATTGACATTGCTATTCTTTAGCCTTAAAGCTACAATTTTGACAGAGTGCAAGTAAACCTCACAATATGATTTTTTCCAAGATATTCCTACAAAGAGTTTACTCGTTAGTTTTAACATATCCTTGTTCATAAATTGTAAGAATATTTATTTTCCTTGTGATTGCAGTGAATAAGCATCCTGAGTTTATGTGTCATTCTGACTCAGTTTCCCCTCTGCTTTCGTCCTTCAGGGCCGTTGTTCCAGGGAGAACTGCAAGTACCTGCACCCTCCTGCCCACCTAAAGACCCAGCTGGAGATCAATGGCAGAAACAACTTGATCCAGCAGAAGAACATGGCTATGCTTGCGCAACAGATGCATCTCGCCAACGCCATGATGCCTGGCACGCAGCTATCACCTATGGTGAGAGGATACACACGTATGAACACACCACAGCTACTGCCCACGGTGAGAACACATACGTGTAAAAGCTCACCCATGTACAGCTCCTTCACTGTCTGCGTGGCTCTTTTCGTCTTCTGATTTGTCTTCAGTCAGTCCCTCTCTTTTCCCATACAAAAAGCTCACAGTTTGTGGCTTGTGTGTACATTATGTCATGTTATTTCATTCCCCTGCTTTTACTTTTGCTTTCTTCCAGCCAATGTTCTCGATGTCGCCAGGCATGGCCACCAATGCCAGTGCAGCAGCAGCTGCCGCCGCAGCCTTTAATCCCTACCTGAGCCCCATGTCACCAGGCCTGATGCCCCAGGATATCATGCCCAGCACCCAGGTCCTCATGGCCTCCAGCCCCAACATGAGCCAAGTCCCCAACGCTGCCGCCGCTGCAGCCCAGAAGCTGCTGAGAACAGATAGACTTGAGGTAACACACACACTGATGAATATAACCTGTTTTTTTCAGCATTTTATGGAGCATATAATCAACCCACTCCTTCCTAAGAGTTTCAGGAAGACTAATCAAATCTACTTCATGGTGTGTTTTTCGTTGGGAGTGGAATGGCACAGGATGATAATGAGCCTGTAAACAAGACAAGTGTTGTTAACAAGTGGTTTAACAAGCATAAGAATAACGGCACTCTTTATTACACTTGGATTACTGTGTCTGAGGCGATATGGTAATATTAATAGCCAGTACCATTATGCAAAGAAGAAGGTGATTAAAATTAAATTAAAATAAAACCATAAAGCCCATAAACTGCAGTATTTCATCAGATTATGAAGCCAAGTGCATTCTAAGAAGTGGTTGTAATTAAGAGTTGTTACATTTTTGTCTCATTCTCATTTACTCTGCCTCATCTATTTCCGGTACAGTTTGTCCTTTCACACTGTACGCTTCACAAAATATCTACATTAGAGAAGCACGGTAGATGAGCCTGAACTTGTTTTATAATGATTTGAGTGGAAAAGGCCTTAATGATTTCCTCAGCTACAGTAATAGTATAGCAACTTTCAAGTCAAGTAAAAGTCCTTCCTGTACCGTAGCTGCTAGTGTGATTGTTGAGTCAACTAGTTCATGTTGTAGGATATGTTTAAGTCAGTAACGTTAAAGAGTTTTTAATTGTCTTTACTGAAACATTTATCAGAGTTCAACCACACACTCATAGCAGGGTAGATATCAGGAGAGTAAAACCCATGTGTTCATGCTACATGTCATTTAAAAGAAGGTGCTGCCCTCTGGTGTCTCACTTACAAAAAAATAAAAATAAAAAGGCAGATTCTCAAGCTCCAACAAACACATAACTATTCCTGATAAAAAGAAAATATATAACAATCAAGGATTATTGTGTTAAAGTTTCAGCACTTGCCTCAATGTGATGTATATTCACGTCAAAGCACAGGAAATCTATACCGAACCGTTTCAGTAAAACAGGAAGTGCACTGCATATCTTTGTACAGATCGTTAGTTTGGTGTAAAAGGATACTGCAGAGAGGAAGGCTTAGAAAATGATTTACACAGCAAGAAGAATCTGACCTTGCAAAGCATTTTAATCCACTTATTAGACTGCAGCTCTCATGCATTTTTAAAAGTAATGGATGTGTTTAGCTACACAGTCTTACATCACAAAGTGAAGGCTTGATGAATCATACAGTACTTCATATATTCGACATAAAGGCACCAAGCGGGAAATGTTCTACTGTTTTTTGTTATAGCTAAATGCTTCGCTGAATTCGTAGATAGCTCCACATCTTTTCATCTTTTTTTGTACTCCTTGTTTCCAGGTGTGTCGTGAATATCAGAGGGGCAACTGCTCTCGCGGGGAGACCGACTGTCGCTTCTCCCACCCCGCAGACAGCACCATGATCGACACCAACGACAACACCGTCACCGTGTGCATGGACTACATCAAGGGTCGGTGCTCTCGGGAAAAGTGCAAGTACTTTCACCCACCGGCTCACCTGCAGGCCAAAATAAAGGCTGCCCAGCACCAGGTGAACCAGGCCACAGCCGCCGCGGCAATGGTGAGCAGTCTGTACAAGCGTGGACACACACATTCACACAGCAGGCTGAAAGGAGCTTTAAAGTTATTGCTTTTTATATTAGGGCTATTTATTAAAAGTTCAAACTCCCTGGAGGAAATACTTTTCTGTGGCTCATACTTCCATGTTGGTATTATTTAGTTCTGCTTTTGCCAGGTCAAATTTGAAATGTCCTTAACTTGGTGTGGGTAAAATCTGCTTAGGACAGCATGATATGAAGAAGGATGGAACAATGGTACGTTATTCTCAATTAGCTATTTATTTTCCTAGTAAGAAAAAAAAGGGTCCTTCTTCATCTCATCCTGGAACACGAGCCGGTCAGTTCCTCTCTCTCTGATGGTCGTATATGTGACTCCATTGTTTCTGTACTTCCTACGGTATCACTTCTCTTCCTCCATTTTTTGAAAAGGGTTCATTGTGCTTTCTCACAGTAACAGCACCTGGCTCACATCTGTTGATCAGTGATTTACTTGTGCTCTTATTGATATAGTGTGAGGCAGAGAGCTTTGAGCTAACGGTTGTCATGTGAAATTGACTACGATGGTAACAGAAAACATGTGGATTTTACTTTATAGTCTGATCAATACAAGCCACGAAAAGAAATATTAGAATAAGATTCTCATCGCTATATTCATCCATCTTTGTGTGACAGTAACTAATGTAGTTTGGTAGTTATCATTGATTATGACGATGATTTAACTATAGAGCAGTAGAGCTAGTTTCCAAACTGTGCATGCCTTAGTCCTGTTATCCCCTTGTATATTGCATTCCAATGATTTGTTTTTTTATTTGTTTTTGTTTTTTCTCACCTATACCCAAACTGCACTGCTGCCCCCATGATGCACCTCTGCTTGCTGGTTTATGTTAATGCGCTTGAACCCCATTGGCCATTGCCATCATGTGCTCGCTGCCTGCTAATTAAGACTCAGTCGGCTGTCAAATCACTGAAGCGACCCCTCGACGCAACCTTTGACCTGGTACTATGACCTTTCACCTTTTAGCTTGGCATGTGGCTTTGTTGTAGAGCAGTGTTTTAACCAAAGATACCTAGCTATTTTTGTCGTCGTTGTCTCAGTGCAATGTCTGTCTTTTCCTCCTGCTGATCTGTCATTATTGCCTGTGATAAAATGATTGTGGCTTTTGTGGATCCGACCCCAAACAACTAGCTTCTTGTAGAAATGACTTGAAATACAAATGAAATGTATAATTAGGAGCCACAATCAGTTCATCACATGTAGCCTATTTAACAAAAGTCAGCGAGGGCTAGGGAAGTAGAGCTTCTATAACGGTTGCATGGCTTCAGTCTTACGTCCAGAGTCAGTGGTCAGTGTTGTGGAGCAGCTCAATCAAATGTGTGCATGTCTGTGTTGCTAGTGCATGTCAGATGGATAAGGGTGGGGCTAAGAGAAACAGTCTTTACAAACCATACAGTACTGATCCCACCATAACAAATGATGACAGTTCAAATGATAGTTCACTCCATCATCAAATCTTGTCACAGATATTCAGACCTCAAAGATGGCCTCATGCCGAGACCAAATCCACCTTCAGAGCGTTTTATGTTGAAAACTTTCACAATCACAAAAAATGTCTTTTACATCTGACTTATGTCCCTTGGCTTGAGACCATTTTTGACATTGGTCTGAGAGTGAACCATCACTTAAACATGGCTTACACAGTTTATCATGGAGCTAGCAGTGCAGCCTCCCTCTCTCTGTGCTTCCTACCTGTTCCACCTCCTGTTAGCAGCCTTATTGTTTTAATAGTTAATGCTTGCTCATGTTGCATTTAGTCAAATCTAGGAAAACAAAGTTAACAATCAAAATGAAGCTTCCTGATGAAATGTAATGAATATATGAATGCTTGTTAGCCAGTAGCTCCAGTAGGCACCATGCTCCTGCTTGTGTAGTAATCGTGTCAGACTGCTGCTTGCTTGCTACTGATGATATGACGATATTGTTGTTGTTGTTGTTGTATCGTTGTTGTACACAAAAGGATGTTGTCATGCTGTTTTTACGATGTCGTCTAACGTATGTACCTTTTTTGTTTTCTTTCCCGTTTTTGCCTCTTTCCAACACATCCTTTCTCTCTTTTCCACGCAACTCCCTCTCTCTTTCTATCTCTGTTTTTTATTTTATTTTTTTACTGTCCTCCCTCCCTCTGGCTGGGCAGGGCATCGCTCCTAGTGTCATGGCTCCCATGCCCAAGCGGGCGGCCCTGGAGAAGGCCAACGGGGCCTCTGCCATGTTTAACAACAGCATGCTCCAGTACCAACAGGCCCTGGCCAGCATGCAGTATCAGCAGCAGGCTGCTTTCCTCCCATCAGGTACGGCTCCCAAAGACACCTCCACTAGTGCTCCGAGCACCCAGACGCCTGGATCCGTCTAACCGGCTCCTGCTTGTCTGGGGTTGGGCAAAGTTGTAGAATGCAGGGCAGAGCAGTTTGGTTGTGGATTATTTATCAGCTTTTGTTGTCTTCTGATAGAGGGAAGTTACAAAGATAGTCAAACATATTACATAACATAAAAGCTCTAGATCACGGGTCTTCAACAGGTGGTTTGTGATCCTTAGTGTGTGGTCAATGTTACTGCAGGAGGGATCATTTGATGTTTTGTTGGTTAATTGTATTATTAGTTACTTAAGATGTCTAAAAATACATGTTAGTTTCATGAATCCGACATAATATGAGCAAATATAAATAGGCCAATAAAAAAAAAAGACCCAATTTCATTTACACAACATTGATGATAGTCTGGTTGCTACCCATGAATCCCTCTTGGGCTGGCTAACCTGTGCAGTTAACCAGTTAGCTAAGGGCACAAGCTATTATTAAATACCATGTAAGAAATATCATAACATTTGTTATACATGCTACTTAAAGCCACCACACATTATTGCAGGCCCAGTTTAATAAGCAACTGGATTTAGATATGTAGGGGGGGTTCCTAATTGTTTCTCTCTTGAGGCTGAGACCTAAAAAACGTTGAAGACCCCTGCTCTAGATTTCATTATAGGCCAGAGAGGGTCAGTGCTTTAAGATATCTGTGCATTATGCTTTGTATGGCAGTGCATGGCCACTAGATGTTAAGAATGTGTTAGAAAATGTCTACTAATTACTTGAATCAAACTTCACTTAGCTACCTGTTCCTCCTAGTACATGCAGGATAAGAGAGGAAAGCATGGATGTTTGAACGAGAAATGATAGAACTGAGTTACTTGTGTGTTAGATGAAAGTGTGTATTTTTATGAGAAACGTTGCTTTGGCTGCAGCTGGGAAGAGCGGGTTTAGGACGGGTTGGTTAATGGCAACTAGCTGCAGGGACTGGCTTCTGTACACGTCTGCTGTTCTCCTCACTTCTGTCTCGAGTGTGTATATAATGTTTAATACGTAATGGTTACTATGATAACCGCACTATCAATCTTGTTGTATTACACATTAATATGCAATGCACTTCAGACAAAAGTGTAGATCCTCACTCTTATTTGATTAACAGATATGATGAGTTCGCAAATTCGCCTTTTCCAATCACTGATGACTGTGTCCAGGAGATATTAACCTTTGTTCCCACCTTTTCTCTCCCCCTCACTCTAACGAACCTTGTGATGGGCTGTTTTGATTTATCTTCCCCTATCCAATCCACTTCCTGTTGCACTGCATGATGGGCAGGCTCAATATTCTGCATGGCACCTACAGCCAGCGTTGGTAGGTTCCAGCTTTCCTTCTTCAGTTGTCTGTAACCTCATGTCTGTGACTCGCACGTCATCAAAAATTAACCACCCTGAAAATGTTCTATCATGTGATTATAGATGAGTGATTTTGATATGAGATTTGGTGACCTGTGAGTGACTGTTTTGGTTGCATTTTTGTGATTTGAAGGATAATTAAGAGTCCAAATAAGCATAGGCATATCGTTTTTTAAATGTTTCTAATTATTTGTGTGGCAGCTATTCTTTTTTCAAATCAATTTAAATCACCTTTTTATTCATTTCTTTGTGTGCAAACCTACACATTGCATTACCACTCTTGTTTTCATTCTCACTCTAAACTTGGCTTTTGGCTGGTCTAACCTGACATCTAATGAAACATGATTGAAAAATATATTATTTTAAAACAAACAAAAAAAGAGGGAGTTCTGTTGTAACCTTCCCCTTATCCCCTCTGCCTTTATTGGTAACATAACTCTTGTTTACGTTTTTGTAGAACTTTTTAAAGCGCACTCTTCTGGTGTTTACCACCAAAGTACAGTATTGGTTGTTTAATAATACACACACACAGGTGGAAGTTTGTCACTGTGTTTGCTGCAGCTACTCTGTGTCACGTCAAATCACAAGACCTCTTATCAGTGTTGGCAGAGGGAAGAAAGGGAACCAGTTATATCAAATCTCTCTCTGACTCCCCCTCCTCCTTCCCTTATTTGTGTGGTGTGTATGTGGCTACACTGCTCCTCTGTGTATTTATGCTAACCTGATTTTCCCTCCAAAAAAGTTCCCATGATGCATGGTGGTTCTCCAGGCTCTGCAGCCACCGCATCTGCCACAAGCCCCTTCCAAACTGCCTCCAATCAGGTTTGCACCTCTACAGTCTCTCTCTCTCTCTCTCTCTCTCTCTCTCTCTCTCTCTCTCTCTCTCTCTCTCTCTCTCTCTCTCTCTCTCTCTCTCTCTCTCTCTCTCTCTCTCTCTTTCTTTCTTTCTTTCTTTCTCTTCTTTCTTTCTTTCTCTCTCTCTCTCTCTCTCTCTCTCTCTCTCTCTCTCTCTCACACACACTCATCTCTTTCCTTTATTGCACATGGATGATCTGGGGATGCTTGTGTCTAATAGTGAGGGGTGGGTTGGGTAACGGCTAGTACTCCCTCTTGTTGGCCTACACTAGAGTCCAACATGTGAACACATATCATACTGTGACAAGTTTGAACTCTAACCACAATAATCAATATGTTTTTTTTAAGTTTCTTAGATCTATCTGTCTTTCTGGTAAAACATACTGTATTGTATATAATGTTTGTTCCCATGTAACCTCGATTTTTGTCCTTTCCCATTTTGAGGACACTTCCTTATCAAAGTTGACAACCAACGAATACATGCAATTGGTATGTATGAGGTCGTTTTTTCAAAAATGTTAGAGCCTTTCCCACAGCTTGTGCATAAGTCGCTTTCTGTGCCCTTTGGTGCTTGGCTTTTTTCTCTTCTCTTCCCCCCCCCCCCCATGCTTCCAGCTTGTAAAGTAAAGCTTTACCATTTTCCCTGTTTTTAAAAGCTGGACATATCCATTATTAAAGTCAGAAAAGTTCTAATAACAGTAACTGTAAGAAGAATCTGCTTTCAGTTCTGTTGAAGGCATTTTGTAATGTAAGCAGTTAGGTATTGCACAACTTCAAAATGCCAGAAAAACACTTTGTAGGATGAATCATCATGTAACCAGTTTGAACAAGGATCCTATTTCTGCATTTTACTGAGGCGTGCAGGTCAACAACATGGAGGACTTATATCTGCATGGGGTAGCCACCTCACTGCCAGTTTCCCTCTGCACCCCCCATCTCTCCCTTCCCTCCTGCTGGCCAGTAGTGTGTGTTGATTCTCTTTACATGTCACGACCTAACCTTTAGCCAAATAGCTTTTTCTATTGTTCTCATCTGCGTCCCTTTTCAGTAAGGAACTCGTCTTAATGCGAGAGGATGTGGTTAAAATGTATTGTTTGTGTTGTCGGTCAGCGTCTGCTTTGAGTGTTTTTGGTTTGGGATGTATTTATAAGATTGCTGTCTGTTGTCTACCCCCAGATTCCAATAATATCTGCAGATCATCTGAATAGTCACAAGTACTTGACTCAAATGTAGTTCCTCTCAAGAACAGTGAGTTCCTATTTCAATCCTCATATTCTTTCTGCTCATGCACATGTATAGCTTTCTGTCTAATTCAGTCCTAAAACTTAAAGACCTTTTTTGAAGCATAATCTGTCATGTCTTACAGATCAAATGAATGTGTGCTGGCACCGTCCAAGCCAAAAGAGTTCAGCCTATATGTACATAACCTTCAGAATGTCAAGCGATGGGACGAAGAGGGTCTGCCATCTCTTAGCCGGTCCACGACGATGGTCTCATCACACTTGTAAACATCAAAGGTGCAACACATGATCTGTGCCATCTTCCCACATATCAATCTCAAGAAGAATTTGATATCAAATTCAACGTCCAGCCAAAAGAAGGGGATTTCTTGGTGCCGGGTCAGTGTGTGTCCCTCTGTGGGAAGCGTTCAGATTACACCTCTGTGTCTGACTAAATCATAGCACTCAATCTGTTCTAATTGGTATCATTAACACACACGCAGAAGGTCAAGAGCGGGGTTGTATAAAAGCAACATCCAGTGCTGGTACGTTAGTAGACCAAGATTATTTTTTATTTGTTCTGCTTTATATATATTTTTTAAATTGATAGCCATATTTCATAGTTTACAAGTGTAATGCAAACATGCAGCTTGAATATGAATTAAAATCTGAAAGGCACAATTATTTGAAGAGGAATTGTATTCTCCAAAAGAATGACGCATGTACAGTATTGTGTTTTTACGGCTACTAGTGAAACTAGATGATGAAATGAGGGTCTTGGACGTATGAATGTTCTGGGTAAACCAACATACCTGTGTACCTTGAAAGCACAGCCAGGCTTTTTCTCACCTTGACATGTGCCATCAAGGCCATACAGCTAAAAACCAGAGTGTTATCTCAGCAGTGTTATTTGTTTACCGATGGTAAACTTTTTTTTGTATGGCTCTTTTTGTATTGTTTGGTTTCAGAATCTCCGTTGCGAGTTGTTTTTTTTTACGTTCGATGTCAATGATTAATTCATTTAGAAGTGGGGTTCTCGCCAAATTTGTGTTTCTTTTTTTGACGTTTCTATCTTTTAAAATCAAAAATGTAGGGTTTTTTGTCATGCCTCTTTTCATAGACTAGTGATGGTTTTTATTTGTTGGGATTAAGTTGTGTAAGTCCATTGACTCTAAAGCCTGGTTCAGAAGAGGGTGTAGCTTTAATTGACATTGTGTTACCTTGTTCTGCCTCTTTTAAAGAGGAGCGACTCTAAAACTGTGCCTCAAAGAAGCACCGTTGAGCCATGTATTGATGAGAAATTACAACATCAGACCCAAAGGTCTATTAGGTCATTTAAACCACATGTGCACTTGAATGATTGTTTGTCTGGTCACCCTGTTTTGATTTCACAACTCATCCTAAGTGAAGTTTCGCTTTTGAGGAAACGTTTCCAAGTAAAAAATGGAAGTTCTTTCTCACTTGTAGATCTGACTACAGAAACCAAAGCACAGTTTTTCTCTCAATCATACTCATCGAGACTTACAGAAGCATCTCTCACGAGGCTTAAGAAAACATGTTTATCATCTGTCAATTTTATGATCACATCCCTTTTTGTTTTCAGAGAGGTGTTTAGTGTGTCTTTACCGATTGTAATTTACCTAACAAAGCCTTAGATTACAATTAATGGGTCCGAGCCCAATCAAATGTACTTTCAATCACCATGCAGGTAAAGAACACCAATGATGTTTTATAGATGTCTCACGTGCCGCTTATGATCTCTTTCTTTTTTTTTTTGGTTCTTTCTCTCTATGTAAAAGTAACAATTACTCTCTTAAATTTCATTGAACTTCTGTGTTATGTACTACTTAAGGATTTGAATCTATTTGAGGTATGTAGTTGTAGATTTTTCTTTTTTTGCCTTACTATATATTACTTGACAACATTGATATAGCCGTTGTAGATTTTGAGGTAGTATGACATTCATAACTTTTTCAAACCATATAAATGATAATGTGTTTTAAATATTCACTTCATTCATATAGCTGGATGTCTTTTACAGATGATGTTACATTATCAGTTAATTGTGTTGATGAAAGACTTTTGATACAAGGAATGAGATCATTTAATTTGCTGCCACTGGCAGAGAAAAAAAAAACTAATGTTTTAACCAACTTAGATTTTCCTTGTCACATGTCAAGATCACGTTTGAAAATATATTGTATTGAAATATAGATTGTCCATGTTTTAGAGTAAAAATTATTTTCTACTGTATCCATTTCAAAAAGATATGTACTTTTGTTTGAATATTTCTTAAGTTTGCCCTGAATGTCAGGCCAAAACGAGCAGTGAGATTGACGGGTCTTTGGATGTTGTGGATAGTGAGATTAGGAGAGAGAAGACTTCTCCAGACTGGAGAGGTCCGAAATGCTGCAGATGATGAGTTCTAACCTAAGGGACGAAGGTTGACTTTTTGCACTTCTGTATATAGTCAAATGAACAGAGAAAAAAATGTGTATCATATTGAGATATTATTTTGAATAAAAAAGATCTATAATTATAAGGAATTTTTGTTAGATTAATTTAAATTCTTAAATTAGAAGACCAGCTAAAAAAAAACTTGCTTGCAAAGAAGGGCACTAGTTTCTTGGCCAATGCATTCAGAGAAAGCTATGCGCTTTTTGTCTTATTTTATCAATAGTATTGCAAGGGAATGTCGAAGGGGAATAAATCCCCATGTCATGCTTACTCCACCCCTCTTGTGGGATGACATATCCAATAATATCCATATCATTTGTTAGACTTGGTCGCGCAGTATTGCTGCTCCCATGGTACAGTTAAAACATACAACTCAAATTTTTGTTTGATTTGACTGCATGTAAAAGTACAAACATGTAAACAAAATAAAATGCATAGTTATGTAAAGCAAGATAACACATTCAGATTACAGAATACACAGTAATATGTATTTTAATCAAATATACAAACAGTAGAACAGCAGGGAGAAATAAAACTTAAAAAACAAGTCATCTTACTCTTGTGTGTTAAAAATATTTTCCGAGCAAACACGTTATTTAAAGAATGATCAAATATTAGCACTCATCCACCCGGGTACTTTCTTATAGCCATATAATTACAGTCCACACTGACTCACGGGAAGTTGTTCGTGCCATCATAGCTGTGCACTCAGCAGGCGAAGGCTCACTATATACCAAACGCGTATTAGGCAAATTAGTCTTTGAAATGAATGTAACAGTCACCTGGTCAACATGTTTCTGACCCGAGGCTGCTGTGTTTAGTTGCTACAGAACCAAAGCACCATTTTTCTCCAAACCAGATGTTCAGTCTCCTGGCTGGAGCCATGGTTTATCTTCCCTGCTGGGGGCACATGTACGCTTTGACTGCTTTTTACTTGTAAATGCAACCACCGATTATGTATTTGCTAACAGTTTCCTCACAATAATGTACTATTCTGCCTTCAGATTTGTTTATGCACATTTTATTGTTGCCATAATTGACTCTGAATCTGAATTTGAAATCTGAATAAAACAATATTTGATTTGCTCATGCAACAGGTGTGTGGTCACTGCCTCTGTGTGTGCTGGATGTGTGGGGTAGTGGGTATTTTAGTAAATGCAGATATTCCCAGTCAACCTTTTATTAATAAACATGTTAAAGAATACCATGTTGCTATAATGTACAGATTATCTGTCTTGCAGGTCAACCTTCAAGTATTGATTTCCTATTGAATTTTGCTTAATTCATATATGAAGGGCACAATCTAGGATAGGTTGTTCTATATTCTTTCTGAACTTCAACCTTGAGGATTCAAAGTCAGCAAGACTGGAGCAGCTCCACAGAGAATGATATCATTATTCATTTAATTGATCGGCTAAGGGCATTATGCGCTTCATCTGGGTCAAACGTGATAATAAAAAAGATAGATCAAGCACACATGAACTCGCAACATGCCTTCCATTGCACTGTGTATGAATATTTCACATAACATCTGGATCCTGAATTCATCCTACCATCGTTTGGAGAGTGTTTTCCATTTAGAAGGCATGGGTGTTATGTTAGCCAGTCTGGAATCCAGATATGAACGAAGATATTCTCTTCCCGCAAAACACCTGCTTCCATTCGTAAATTGTTTGAGATAAAGTTAAAACACAAAGACATCATATGTTCTCTTCAGAAACAGGGTACTGTATTTGTTATCATTATGCTGCGACACCATGGTGACTTTTTGGATGTCTATAGATGATCTGATGGGATTATAAAAACAGATCAAGATCAATAAATAATAGAAACCTCATGGTTCCTGTTGTGTAAAACTTCATTTAGATGCTATTCAGAAAACAAAATAATAATATTCTGTAATCATGTAAACTTCCTTATATAATTTGATGGGGACACAAAGATAGAATAAGATGTACTTTATTGATCCCAATTTGGGAAATGTTTGCGTTGCAGCAGCATAAAAGACAAGGCTTTGCACATAAGATAAATTAAGAGTAGAAATAAACAATTGTAAACATTTCAAAATAGAAATAAAACAGCATTAAAAAAAAGTATAACAAATATATAGTTGAAATACCAACAATAATATAAAGCAGGATATGTTACAACAGTGACATAGCATCACTAAACACCATCATACAATCTCCTCAATACAAAGAAAATGTGGTAATATCTAATGTGAATTTAATTGTAAGGCCTTCAATTGATGCATTGTCATAGGTAAACGTATAATAATAAAATAAATAATAAAAATGTGCTTAATCTGAACATCAATGTTGACAGCAACATGCAGGGTCCTCTTTTTTCTGCATTATAAATACAATGTTGATAAGTAAGCCGACATATGTAAATAAATGACCTCATTAGCATGCATGCTTTGATTAAAGTGACAGTGGGCATCTGAAGAGCCTCTGGTCGTCATGTATGAGGGCAGAGGTCATGCAGAGAGGCCACAGACATGCACGCGCCTGCAGGATCTGTCTGGTCATCTGACGGCTCTGACTGAGGTTTTGGGTGACGGCTCCTTTAAGAAAACGGAACTGTGCCTAGGCTTTTGACGCGCTGAGGATGTGGGCAGGAAACGCCATGCAAGAGGAGAGAAGCGATCACGCTTCCCAACGCCGTTGCACAATACAGGGCGATCAAAAATAATGTGCTTTCATTTTCCACGTTAATGTCCAGGAGCGGTGATTCTCCTCGGATCTGCAGTCCGTCACCCAGCAGGCTCGGAGGATTTGCCGGCGTGGGATTTGACTCCTATCCGAGCGAGAGGGCAGCCTTCCCAGCCTGCTCGCTTTGAAAACATCGGGGCTGGTCAGCGGGTGGGAGAGACAGAGCAGGCTTCGTCGCGGAAAAAAGGAGGTGTCTGCCTATTTTTTTTCACCCCCCAGCCATGAGGGAGTACAAAGTGTTGTTTTGGGCTCGGGTGGAGTCGGGAAATCCGCGCTGACTGTCCAGTTCGTGACGGGCTCCTTCATCGAGAAGTACGACCCGACGATAGAGGATTTCTACCGGAAGGAGATCGAGGTGGACTCGTCCCCGTCCGTGCTGGAGATCCTGGACACGGCGGGGACCGAGCAGTTCGCCTCCATGCGAGACCTGTACATCAAGAACGGCCAGGGCTTTATTTTGGTTTACAGCCTGGTGAACCAGCAGAGCTTCCAGGACATCAAGCCGATGAGAGACCAGATCATCCGGGTGAAGAGATACGAGAGGGTGCCTATGATCCTGGTGGGAAACAAGGTGGACCTGGAAGGGGAAAGAGAGGTGTCTTCCGGGGAAGGAAAGGCGCTGGCCCAGGAATGGAGCTGCCCTTTTATTGAAACTTCAGCCAAAAATAAAGGCTCGGTCGACGAACTATTTGCAGAAATAGTCAGACAGATGAACTATTCAACTGTTCCCAGTGGTGGCAACCAGTGTTGTTCATGTGTCCTGCTCTAAAAAACATGAAAAACATCCAGAAAAACATCCGGGCTGAAATTTAGCTTCTTACTTGTCCTGCGGGCTTTCTCTCCCCCCCCCAAGCCTATTCATTCTCTCTTCACACTGTTGTCTTATTGTTGCACAAAAACACAAATCAACGAAGACAACAATCGATTATGTATTATAGTCTAGAAAAAGTGTTTACATGACAAGTACTTGAATGTTTTTGGATTTTTTAAATAGCTTTGTATATGACACTTCTCTGGAAATGTGCCTCAATGGGAATGTCTTATTGTGAAACCTAAGAGACAGCTCTTTTCTGGTTATTTTTTGGTGGTTTTATTTGTTGAGTTGTACTGTTACATCTTCTGGGCTGGGTCCATATTTCTTGGGTGGTGGTGGGGTCATGCTAAATCCAGACAGAGCTGGGATTGGCTACTTTTAATGTCTTTTTGGGTGAAATGACACAGCAGGAGGCCTGAAAGCACTTAAAATCGCCAATAAACGTAACAATCACCATTCAAGCCTTTCCCAGGTTACTCAAATCAGATCTCTACAATTTATTTCCCCTAAAGGTCAAGTGGGATCCAAGAGACGCAGATTCCTCCCACTAACATATTTTATCTGAAGCTGTGGACTGTGATGGAGTTGTGTTAGGAGCTTTTGTTTTTATCCCCCCTCTCCGGTCTGGCAAAAGTGGATTTATCATGGAACCTGCACTTTGCTGACGTTGTCCCACCTCAGTGTGCACAAAGAAGGACCTTAGTGCATTGCTGTCGCTGCATGGGGTACCCCATGTCAAGTGCCTTCCTAAGAAAACTCCTGTGACTGTGCCAACTGATGAGCCCTACTTCCTCTGCAGTGCGTCTTGATGGCAATCAGAACTTTTAACAGTTTTCAGTGAACAATCTAGTTTCATTTGGTGTCAAAGTGAGAATAGCCTACTCCTATTTTACTATCAGGAAGCTAAGCTTGTATCAGACCTGCTGTTTCAGGGTCAGATTCAGGCCGTTTCTCGAGGTACTAGTCAAACAAGAACAACAAAGTAACTTTAACCTACTAGGATTATGGTTCAGTGAATGGCAAGCCATGTCTGTATTATCTAGATTTCTTTTTATTTTCTAAAAACAATATGACGTTTTTAAATGTACCGTAATTGTAATTCTCTTTTTGGACAAAATCTTCTGCCATCCACCTGTCAGTTTGAAAGACTTAATACAAAAGCATTTTACGTAACGCTGTGTGCTGTGTTTGTCTCTGCTGATAACATAAAGTTTCTACATTTTGGGCTACCTTTGAATGTGAATGTCCCTGTAAACGATATTAGTGCCGAAAGAAATAATATGTTGACAGAAAGACAATTAATTGACAATGTATTAGTAGTTCAAGTAATATATGAAGAGAAAGCTTAAAACAATGTAATTCAAGCTTCATGCATTGACAATGAACATTATTAGTTGCAGGCAGCCTTTTCCATTGGCTTTTAGATACTAAATGGAGCTCTGAATGCATATTTGACACTTGTTTACAAAAGTCCTGGCTTCAAATGTTTACTACTATGAGGATGAATTCCTACAAAACCTTGTTAGTGTTATATAGTAAGTGATCGTGGCGCGAATAAGAAACTTCTCAGTCAAGTTGTTTGGGTAGTGGGTAGGGTTTCTAGTAAGTGTGTTTTGCTATGGAGAGCTGTCTCCCCCCCTTCCCTGCCGCATGTTTTCTTGGCTCTGGAGCTGTGGACAGAGAGGACTTTCTGTGTCTAAGTTTAATCAGCCATGCATACTGTAGACCACTATTTGGTAAGCCGTTCCTCACACCGGCCAATGGGCTGCTGCCTCATGTGTCCCTCTAACCGCGGAGATTCAAGGTCAGATTACCAAAGCACATGCTCACACTATTCAGGTCCGACCTGAAGAAAGGGTCCCTTCAATGACTCTAGCAATGCTTACTTTGTTTTCACAATGATCGTCTACAGCCACTGCAACTGTCACTACCTGGTCATCTAAGCTACAACTCTAAAGCAAAATCACGTTGCATTAAATCAGAGCTCATCATTCTTTAGAGATGACTGGAATCTACTGTCATGGACTGCACATTTATATACAATATATTCCATCTTAATGATCACTGGTGAAGGAACAGGTGGCCTTCATTTCTTTATCTTGAAAAATGTATTTCTTAGAACATTAATGGAGTTTTTCATGCACAAAACAGCAGGAGATGAACATACAGTACAGCAACGGTGACTGCACGGCAACATGAGTCACAGAAAGCTCATAATGTTTGTTATTATTATGAGACATTCGCCTTTCATTTCAAAAGAAAAACAGAAGATCCTGTAATATTTAAGGGAATCATTTCTTAAGAAAAGCACAAAATAAGGTGTATGATAGAGGTGTCAAACTAATTAAGCTGGTTGCTAAGCTACAGATTCTGTATTCTTGCAAGCAGCTAAATGTGTCCACTTTGCTGCACAGGTGTAAAATACTCCTCAATGAATAGAAAATATTGTCACTGCCGATCAGTAGAAAAAGTACATGTACACATTGAGGTAGTTGTATTTCTAATAAGTATTTATTTTTATGCTACTCTATATTTCTACTCCACTACATTCAAAATACTTTACTTTTTACTACATTCATTGGACAGCTGCAAATGAAAGTCACATTTATTTACAAAGCACTTTAGTGGTTTTAATTTATGGTTATAAGTTCACTGGAATCTGTTAAACAGTAAATGCAACATTGATCAGTATTGATGTCACATGTTCAAAGTCAGATACAAAAAAGATATTCTGGTGGAGTGTTGTTGTCTTTTAGCAGGACAACATTTGAAAAGAAAACAGGGTTGTAGTCAATTTACCTTATATGTTGTACTCGTGCAAATGATGCGATAGTAAAGTGCTGTTTAACTCAAAGATGTTGAAACATGTATAGTAAATATGACCGGGCCTTTCTTCTGTAACTGTACAAAAATGATATAAATAATGATGCATAGTGTTACCCATTTTCAAACTGCTTCTACGCCTTCAGAGCTGCCTAAAATCTGACACCATCTTACTGCAAAATTACACAAATGCTGCTGTTCATCCTGAATTTCACAATCATCCTGGCATAGTAAAACATGTGCAATAGATGTAAAATATAATACATTTTTACGTCAGCTTATTTTATGCAACATACAACCTGTTTACTTACAGTAGGCCTCTATTTACATTAGCATTTTGATGCATGCATGCATGCAAAACAGCTTACTGACACATTGGGCATCTTTAGTGTGTGGAGGAAAGGAAGGGTGGACGATATAGTGCTTCCTGTGTTGTGGTAACTTCACCTCAGATCTATGAAATGTTGCAACAGATACGCAGTTCCTCTTTAAAATGTAGAAATAACAGTCCTTCTGCCAGTGCCCATGACACAAGACGTGACCCCAGACCAGAAATGCCCTGAGAAGTATGTCCTTGGATCTAAACTCTTTGATAAAACAATGAAGGAGGGACACGTTGGGGAATGGATGAATAGATTTCACATGTGAGGCTGGGGTGCATGCAATGGCTCCATGTGATTTGATTTGAGCAAAGAAGCCAGCAGGATCATATGACACTGGCTGTTCTTCTATGAGCTGTTTGGACGCAAATCCAGAGACAGAAATGCTCACATTCAGACAAATTGGAACTTCTCCCCCATAAACACCTTCTCCATGTAGACTATTGAAGAGCTTTTGTGTCTTAATTGTTGTTAACCACATGAACTCAGACCTGACAATGCACACACTCAGTCTGACCCCAGCGGCAAGAATGTGAAGAAATGTGGAAGTAAGTCTTTCATTGTGTGCTGTACATAGAGCTTGACTTAGGTTTTAGTAAAATAGTCTGTAACTGCTGACGAAGCCGTAAAGGAAAAAAAGCTTGCTTCTTGACAAGAAATAACTCTTTAGATGGCATGCTGCTATCATGATAAGCTTACAATGACGATGAAGATCTAAGTACTTCTTCCACCTCTGCCAAAGTGTGTACTTTAAAGCTCAAAAGTGTACTTATTCTCTTACTTGCTGAGAGTGATAGATAACAAGATCGATACCACCTATGCATGTTTCGACACATATGAAGCTTTAGATAGCAGCAGGCTAGCTTAGCTTAGCATAAAGAATGTGACAGAGGGAAAAAGCTATCGCCTAGATCTGTGAAAAGATAAATAAAAACTGCTTCCCTAAAGCTCAACTATTAGTCGGATTTAACTCAAGAAGTTAGGAGCCGTAGTAATTTATTGTATTTATTTCAGGTTTTCAAAGTTTGGGATAAAGATTTAGGCTAACTGTTGATCCCCTTTTTCGGGTTTTTACAGGCACAGTTCAAAATCAAATGTTCATGTTTTTCTTCTGTCTCTAACATTTGTCAGCTCACTCAAAAATAATGGCACTACAGAGAGAAGGAAAATATGTATCTTTGATTTGGTCTTTGATCCTACCAAAAGCAGCAGTAAACCTACAAGCTCAAATATAATTCAGTTTAAAAGGATGTACAGAAAACACTTTTTTGGAAAACTATGAGAATGAAGAAAGGTGATTGAAGATGAGAAATGATTGTAAATGTATGTATAAATGTAAATATGTAAGTAGGAATAACTTGCAGAAATGATTTAAAGGATAATCATTGATCAGCAGTAAGTAGGGGTGGGAATTAAGCATTTGCTTCTTCCTGCTCCCTTTCAGACACATATGATTTATTATTATTATTATGAATATTTTTGTTGAATATATAATTATTATTATGAATATTGATAAATACTGTATTCTAACAATACGGTATTCAGTTTTCACATTCTTTTTTTTTTTTAATCTGTTCAAAATAAAGATGGAAATGAAAAATAAAATTGTCAAAAATGTTATGATAACCTCAATTAATAAACATCTTTCAGTTTATTCCAAATTACACTACAGTGTCAAATTGGTAGATAATATGAACTTGACAGATGAAAAAGTTACATTTGAAGTAAGTTAAGTCTAGCATTTTAATTACAATTAAGTCTATGTGATGATTTTATCTCATTACAAATTAAACAAAATGGCGGTTTAATACTTTAAATGTGTAGCTTTATTAATAGAAACAGTTTATATAGCAAACATTTACTCAATGAATATACATTTCTCTAAGTTTTTAATGTTTCAATGTGCACACTTATAATAGGGATTTCTTTTAACCTATATTTAGTTTGATTAAAGTTGTCCCACCACCAAATCAGCTAAGAGAGCAAACTGACAGAGTGGCTGCTAAAGATCTAGATATTTTATCTAGAATTTTCGAAGATCATTCCAGACTTGCTACCTTCAGGTTATAAAGCAGACCACTACAGAGAGAATAACAGAAAACCAATGAAGGTGCTGTAGTTACTAGGGTTATCAAAAATCCAGGTGTTCATCATGAGTCTCATGTACACATGGTCTCCCACTTCAAGCTGCAGAGTCATGCCGTTGGCTGCTGTCTCATGGCGGTTTCCAGCTGCATGGTTGTACACACTAACCATCTGCTCTTCATTCTTCATCAGGCGCAGCCCACTTGGTTTAGTTGTTCTATGATTAGCAGAGAAGCTGAAGTAATAGACTCCTTTGACTGGAGCAGTGAAAATACCTGGGGATGAGAAAGAGAGAAAGTTACTGTTAATCTGTTGTGCATTGAGCCTTAAAGGTCACCTATTATGCAAAATCCACTTTTTCATGTCTTTTATACATAAACATGTGTCCCCTCTGTGTAAAGAGATTGGGAAAGTTTCAGGTAAAAACAGTCTCTCTTTTTGTCCTGATCCATTTATATAAAAACCTGTCTGGAAATGAGCTGATCAGATGTCGGCCACGTGGTGATGTCACAATGTTTTTTTGGGTTGTGCATCCATTAGCCAATAACCAACCAAGGTAACACCCGCCCACATTATAATTAATAATAATTGACATGTAGCAATGAATACCAAGGACACAAAGGCTTATTGTTGACTGCAGACGCGGTCAAGTTTGGATTCAAAATGGTGTTCCCCAACTCCCCTGATCTGAGAATCAACGCACTAGCCCACTGCGCTATAGCTGAATGTCCTCCTAGAGCACCATTGTGTTTTATTAAACCAAACATCTCTCAGAGGGGCGTGGGGAGTGGCTCCTTATTTTCATCTAAAGTAACAGACCCAGAATCAGCACTTTTGAAACAGGGCTGAAACAGAGGGGATTATGGGATGCTACAATGCATGATCTGTTTGGTATTTCGAGCCAAACACTTCAGAGACATGTTTTGTATATATCTGAGACCTATAATATATTATTGGAAAAGAGTATAATAGAGGACCTTTAACACACATCATGTTGCTCAGTTTACCTGTTCCAGGGTTGTAAGCGCCGGTGTTTGTGAAGACGTTCTTGTACAGTAGGTCACTGTGATGGCAGCGTTGAAAGGTCCCAAATGTGTGTGAACTATGCCTGAAGATGCTCCAAATGCCACACGCTGACCTTGAAATGTTACATAAAAACATTTTTGTTTAAAAAGTGTCATCAAGTTGAAAACAATGCAAGCCATGCCTAAAAGAAATGAAAACATAGTGTCTATTTACTTTATATTCTTACCTTGGACCTCTGCCCTCAGATCCTCTACTTGTTTCTCTGTGTCTTTCAGTTTGGCCTCGAGCTCTCTTAAGATGTCATCATTCTTCTGGCTCTCTATGGTGTGAGGGAAGAGTGAAGAAAAGATCTCACATATCCAGGCACTGAAATAGACTAAATGCTCTGCCACTCACACTGTACACTGTGTGGGAGGACACAGCAGACACACAGAGGTGCTCTCAGCTCACCCACATTCATCCACTGTATTATCTCCATTTAGCTAGATACGCTTAGGCCAATTAATTCAATATGTGTGCATCCACTTTGTGATTATTTCTATAAGGCTGGGTATTTGTATTCTAGGTGAACAAAATGACTAACTTAATAAGACTTTACGCTGATCAGGCCTTAATGCTGATGTCAAACTGAAATGTTTCCTTGGATACTGATGCTGTCTCCTCTCTGTCCTCAAGAAGGCAGGCAAGTACAACTGAGGAAAATAAAAGCTGTACAGTCCTATCAATATGCTTCCATTCAAGCAGCCTTTGATAAAGCATTTCAGGATTCTTTAAACTGCAGATCTGTGCTTACATCTACAATAAACCAACCTCCTCCTAAATGAAATCCTGTGAACATGTGTTTTTATAATTGAGACATAAAACAATAAATCATGAATAGTTCCTAGTGTGAAATCAATATATGTTTTGGATGTCGGATTTTAAACATTGGTGCGTCGATTATATATTGATTGTGTCTGATGTTATTTACACTGGTAGAAGATCACATTTACTTAGTACAATGTTGAGGTACTTCCTATGTTATGCATTTCTGAGTTAAATATTTTCCTTTTTTCCTTTGCCTGGTTATTTGACACTTTTAGTTACTTTTCAGATTAAGATGATTGATACAAAGTATGAATCAACTAATCAATGATGATGTTTTATCATACATTAAGCTTCCCAGCAGTATTTGGAGTAATCAAAATGACTCTACCTTAAACAGCTACAACATTAAAGTGATGAACACATAAATGCCTCAATAATTATAATCCAACAACATAATATAGATTTCTCTGAAACTGGCTATTCTGCCAAATCTATTCCTATTACTTTTTGTTATTTAATTTTTCATAAAGCTGATACTTTTATAATTTTCCTTCAGTCACATCGTGAATGACACAACACATTTTCTGAGGGGTAAATTCACAAGTTAACAAGCCATATATAAAGTTTTATATAAATATATAGATACAATATTATGAAATAGGTTATCCTCCAAAATGAATTCTATAAGTATGTTTTGATGCTAATTAATTTACACTTTTACTTATTTGAATTTGATTGCAGGACTTTTACTTGTAACGACGTACTTCTACACTGTAGTTTTAGATTTTGTCTTGTAACATTTTAGTGCGGATGTCTGAGAAGATAGTTTTTTGTTCTCATGTGTTTCTTGAAAAAGAGACATCATTGTCAACAAAACCACCTGCTTGCGTATACTTCAACATTACAAGATTTTCTGCAGCATTTGGTAATGTATTATAGGAAATACCAACTACTGTGTTGAAGAATAAATGTGATCGTGAATCGTCTAAAAAATAGGTTTGTCTTTTCTTACCGGTTATCTGTGTGTGATCCATCCACTGTTTTTCAGTCTTTGTCAGTCTGGCCTCCATCTCTTCAATTTTTTTGTCCATGTCAATGCTGAATGCCTGGTACACAGGCAGGAAGAGGAGGCAAAGAGCCAATGCAGCAACCAAAGTCTTCATATTTGAGTCTTGGTGGACCTGTACTTAATCAACATTGCTTTATATATCATCCCGAAGAGGAAATATTCTTGCTCTTGTACAAGTTTAGTAAGCTCACATACCTGGCTGCATTCCATTTTTTTGTCATCATTTACATTTTTTCAATAAGGAAAAGTAAGAAAATGCTTCGCACAATCAAATGCTGACCTAAATACCCCTCTTGCTTTGTTTGGCTTGCCTCACAGACAAGCAGGTTTCTCTGGCTGGAGCCACCAGGAACAGAAACAAAAGCTGCTTTTATGTTTCAGCTGGTTCCCTGTCCTGTTTAATTCCTAATGCTTTCATCACCTCCTGATAGACTAACACCGTGAGACCGGGCAATCATTTGTTAATTAGACTTGATGAATGCACATGAGGCTGCCATGTATTCAGTGGCTGAAAGTTTCAGTACTGTCAAAAGAAACTGAGGGTTTTAACATGTAATGAATTTAATGAATGTTTGAGTTGATTGTTGCAGCAAACAGGAAATAATGTAAATGTTCAGCTGTGGTTTTCAGATAAATTAAAGTACATCTTGTACTTGCATTTAAGCTTTTTTGACATTGGACAGATCCGTTCTTACCCAATCTTGTCACACGACTGATAACAATTAGTGTGTTTCTCAATATGTCCACCTAAATATTCAAGAGTTATTAAGTGAAATACAATTTTGGATTTGGCATTTCATATAACAATTATATCAAGATTGAACCTCATATTAAAGAACAGAAAATGAGAACGCAGTGGCTGGAATCAGAGAAGCTTTATTAATAAAACACTTTTTAAAGGCAAATATACATTTTTCTATGTACACATGATATTGGGTTCCCCCAACCTGAATCATGGATGAAATGTTTACATTGATTCAAATTTCCTGAGCTGCTATCATCAGCATTTACAACAATAAAAATGTACCCGCTCTACGCTCGCTGACCAATCAGCTGACAGAGAAACCTACAGCTAGTGAACACAAACAATAGCATCTAGCTGCTACAGACCCAGGTGTTTTCTCTGTAATTGTTGAAGACTAGACCAGAGTTAAAATAAAACTTGGACTTATCTTCATCAGATTATATAACTACCACTAGAGAGGGAATAGCAAATGGCCAATGAAGGTGCTGTGGCTATTACTATTATCAAAAATCCAGGTGTTCGCTCCGAGTCTCATGTACACATGGTCTCCCACTTCAAGCTGCAGACTCATGCCGTTGGTTGCTGTCTCATGGCGGTTTCCAGCTGCATGGTTGTACACAGTAACCATCTGCTCTTCATTCTTCATCAGGCGCAGCCCCATTGGTTTAGATGATATATTATGACCAGAGAAGCTGAAGTAATAGACTCCTTTGACTGGAGCAGTGAAAATTCCTGGGGATGAAAAGAGAGAAAGTTTCATCTGTTGTGCTTTGGATTTTATCCATAGCAAAAGAGAGGAATTTACACTATTTACTAAATGAAACTATGTTTGAATTAACACACATCAGCTTGCTAAGTTTACCTGTTCCAGGGTTGTATGCGCCGGTGTTTGTGTAGACCTTCTTGTAGGTCAGTGTGATGTCAACGTTGAAAGGTCCAACATTTCCAACGGGGCCTAAAGATGCTCCAAATGCCACACGCTGACCTTGAAAGGTGTCATTAAACATTTGGTTTAACTTAACTTCCAAAACATGAAAACAATGAAAGCTATTCAAAGAAGGAAGATAAATGTAAAGCTTTGTTACTTAGTATTCTTACCTCGGACTTCTCCCCTCAGATCCTCTAATTGCTTCTCAGTGTTCTTCAGTTTGGCCTCCAGCTCTCTTAAGATGCCCAAAAATGTGCAGTAATTGTTCTGACTCCCTATAATGTCACCTGCACAGTGACGAGCTGGCTCAATGTTGGGGGTCCCTGAAGCATTGCTCCCTCCTTCTCGATCATCCAGCTGCTGCACCTCAGCTGCACTAAGGTAGAACAGGGATAAAATAAACACAGCCACGAAGGTCTCCATCTTTCACTGTCTTCTGCTTGTCTTCTGCTTGTCTTCTGCTTGTCTTCTGCTTGTCTTCTGCTTGTCTAGCTCTCCCCACTGGTATTTATATATCAGACAAAGAAGGAAATGCCCCTTGAATTTACCAGAAAATAAAAGACCTTTTTCCCATCATCTGATGAATCATAACAAATAAACTGATATCAAGAATATGATAAGATAGTACCTGGCTTTGTATTTACCATCTTCTTTTTGCATTAGAGAAAAGGAAAGGCTGGCTAGACATTTCTATATATTTTGTTATTGTCAGCATTAATCATTAAAACTGTATCCTCAACTAATTGCCTTTGCAACTTGCCTCATTCAAATTCACTGAACACAAATATAAAGGCAACACTGTTGTTTATGCTCCTATTTGTCATGAGCTATCTACACAAAAGGCCTATTTCTTTCAAACGATGTCCACAAATGTGTCTAAATCTGTGTTACTGAGCATTTCTCCTTTGCCCAGATAATCCATCTATCTCACAGGTGTGGCATATCAAGATGCTGATTAGACAGCATGATTATGGCAGAGGTGAATAAATATCAATAAAAGACCACTCTAAAATGTGCACTTTCATCACACAGCACAATGCCACAAATGTCGCAAGTTTTGAGGGAGATTGCAATTGGCATGCTGACTGCAGGAATGTTCACCAGAGCTGTTGAAACCTGTGAAACTAATGTTAATTTCTCAACCATGAGCTGTCTCCAAAGGCGTTTCCGAGAATCTGGCAGTACATCCAACAGGCCTCACAACCCAAGATCGGGACCTCCACATCTTTGCCTGCAAGATCCTCTGAGACCAGCCATCCGGACAGCTGATGCAACAATCAGTTTGCATAACCAAAGAATTTCTTTCCAAACTGTCAGAAACCGTCTCAGGGGAGCTCATCTGCATGCTCGTTGTCTTCACCGGTGTCTTGACCTTACTGCAGTTAGTCTTGGTAACTGACTTGAGTGGGCAAATGCTCACCTTCGATGGCGTCTGTATCCAGGTTTTCACTGTACAGGGAAGATGGCATGCATGTATGGTGTCATGTGGGTGAGAAGCTCGCTGATGTCAACGTTGTGAATCAAGTGGCCCATGGTGGCGGTGGGGTAATGGTATGGGCAGGAGAATGTTATTGACAGCAAACTTAGGTGCATTTTATGGATGGCATTTTGAATTTGAGATACCATGACGAGATCCTGTGGCCCATTGTTGTGCCATTCATCCACCGTCATCCCCTTATGTTGCAGCATGATAATGCACGGCCCCATGTTGCAAGAATTTGTACACGATTCCTGGAAGCTGAAAACATCCCAGTTTTTGCACGGCCTGCATACTGTACTCACCGGACATGTCACCCATTGAGCATGTTTGGGATGCTCTGGATCGGCATATATGACAGCGTGTTCCAGTCCCGCCAATATCCAGCAACTTCGCACGGCCATTGAAGAGGACCAACATTCCACTGGCCACAATCAACCACCTGAAGGGAAATAAATATAAGATTTTTCAGATTGGAGCTTTATTAATAAAATGTTATAAAGGCAAACAAATGCATATTCATTGTAAACATGACAGTGATTCATCCTAAGCTATCTGACCAATCAGGTAACAGAGAAACCCACAGAGTGGAGGATGCCTCGTATTTTCATGCTTCCTCAGTCGCAGCCCCATTCGTCGTTTTCAATGTCCTCTAAACTTTACAAACCCCTTCATCAAAGAATACATATTATTATACAGAAGATAGTACATGTTGCAGGTTTGGAAGTGCCTTATTTAAGAAGAAGTTCTTGGTCTTAAGATTTTTACAACATTGCCTAAAGATGCTCCAAATGCCACCCATTTATCTTGAGGGTTATCTTGAGTTATATTTAAATTACTTTTAGCGATCTTTATCAGTACCCTTGCATTTTGCAGAAAGCTTCTTCTTGTGCTGTAATGGAACAGAAGAAACGCATTCTAATTATGCCGCATGTTTCTGAAATATTGCTCTCTGAACTTAGGCAGTTATAACACATATCTTTATAGCTTTAATGGTGGCGCTTTAGTAGTCAAGACAGAACAGAAAAACAAGATATAAATCAATAAAAATCAAAGATAACAATACTAGTTAATAATACTAGTGACAGATGCTTATCTTTGAGGGAAAGTGAAGGCCTTTGCATGTGATTGAGCACAGTGCCTTCCACTTTGAGGGGTGGATCTTCCTATCATCGTTGCTTTACTGCCTGCAGGACTGGAGATGAGTCACTATGGTGTTGGAGGAAACAGTGAATAAAAGTCCTCACATATCCAGAGACTGAAATAGACTACATTTTCTGCCTCTCACACTGTACTCTGTGTGGGAGGACACAGCAGACACACAGAGGTGCTCTCAGCCCCCCAACATTTATCCACTGTATTATCTCCATGTCCAGCATACACTGATGAATTCATAATCTGTGCATCCACCTCCATCTTTCTCGATAGGCAACATTTTCTGTGTGAAAATGTAAATGATAATGTATAAATCTAGCTTAATAAGACTTTGCGCTGCTCAGGCCTTTCATGCTGATGTTTCCTTGGATACGGATGCTGTATCCTCTCTGTCCTTAAGAGGGCAGGCAAGTACAACTGAGGAAAATAAAGTGTTTACAGTCCTGTCAACATGCTTCCATTTCGAGAAGCATTTAATAAATAATTGTAGGATTCTTTAAAAGCCTTTAAGGCCTAAACTTACATTTTTGTCTGTGCCAACAAATAATTTTCCCTTGCTCATCCCTAACAAATCAACATGGATAGGAAATATTTTGAAGATCTTTATTTTCTGTTTTTCTACTAACCTAAAGATTGTTTCAAGAAATGTTGAGAGAAGCAGAATAACAAGCAACAGTACAAAACACAAGGGAGAAAAGACTGCACAATAAAACAGATTTTACTGTAGAACAAGGGTCAAACAGTAACAATGTCAATATTCAAGGGAAAGAGAAGCCATTTGTATGTGATGTCAATACCATTTTAGCCTTGTTGCCTTCTCTCAGGGAACATATGTAGGGACTGAGATAGATTAAATGCTCTGCCTCTCACACTGAGTGGGAGGACACTGCAGTCACACAGAGGTGCTCTCAGCTCCTCCACACTCAACCACCATCTTATCTCCATTTGTAGCATACACATTCAGGCCTGTGAATGAATGAAGTGTGTTCCTCTTGTGGTGTGTTTGTTGTGTGAGTCTGGGCATGCATCCACTTCCATATTTCGTAATTGCTTCTCCAAGGATTTGTGTTTCTTTTCTGAATAAGAAAAGTACAAAATGTACAAATGTGACCCACTAGGATTATTCTGGTTTTTACTGTGTGAGAATGTACAACTTTTTAAGAGGCTGCTGTATCCTCTCTGTTCACAAGAGGGCAGACAGATACAAGTGACGAGAAGAGAAGTCCACATTTTGGGATCATTACAAAGGACCTCTACTTCTCCCTCACACTTAAATAAGGCAGACAAACGGAGCTAAATAACATAATTAAACAAAAATAAATACTGTAATGCAGTTTAAAATTACAGCAAAAACATGGTCGTAGCAAGTGGTCTGCAAAGCTATTGAAAATATGTTACCATTAAAATAAAAGTATAAATGTAAGTGAAGCGCAAAAGAGAAATCACAGCACATAGTTACATTAAAACATTGGCAAGTGAAAGCAATGCACGGCATTATCTATGAATAAGAGATCAGTTCAACACATTTTACATTCGGTTCTTGTATATCTTATTGTTTTCACATGTTTATAGACTCCTGTGACTTGGTCACTTACAACCTTCTCTGCATTATTTAGCTTATTGTATTTATTTATTTTTTTGGCCTGTATATAGTTTATTTCATATGAGTACTTGCACATTGGTCTGCATCATAATCTGCACTTTTTAATTCTAATCTATTCACAGTGTTTCTTATTTTTTTATTTGTCTTATTGTTTTATGTCCTATATGTTGCATTGTTGGAGGAGTTCTGGATTTACGTTTTTAATTACCATAACTATACTGTAGCTACTATGCGTATGACAATAAAGCCTTTGAATCTTGACTCTTGAATAAGGTTGATGTTGTCCTTCAAAAAGGTCAGAGTTAAAAAAAATGTCTTCAGCAATTTGCTTAAATGTAGTGCATAATTAGCTCGAATTAAGTAGTCCCTCAACTGATCAACTATTGTCAGTTACACAGCAATATTTATCTACAATGAGCTAACATTAGCCACAAAAAGCTACTGGTCATCAGCCAAAATAAGCTTTCAGGAGCAACACCCTGTGAGTGTGTTGAACTGAGCAAGGGTGCTTTTTATTGCTTGCGAGTTGAACTTATCTTTTGCAAGTAGAAGATAACAAAGGGTACATACATTTTCATGCTCAAATTACATTAAAGGTCTCCTATTGTGCTATATCTAGGCATATATTATGGGTCTCAGATATATACAAATATATAAAAAACATGTCTATGATGTGTTTTGCTCAAAATACCAAACTTGCACTTTAGACATCCCTCATATCCCTCTATTTCAGGCCTGTTAGAGAACTGCAGATTTGGGGTCCTTAGCTTGAAAAAAAAAAAAGAGGAGGGGGAGCTAATGCCTGCTCAGAATTCTAAGAGATACTCAGCTAAATGCTGCCGTGATTAAACGACATCATGTACCAAACCACATCAAGGATTATTTCTGAAACAGTATGGAGCCCAAATGCTGAGTTCCTTTTTTTATTTCCTGCTTTTTTACAAATACTCTCTCCAGTACAGGTTAGCTCTGAGTACTAGCGATGCTTGCTAATGTAAACAAAGACCATATTACGTCCAAAACACGTCGGGCATTGTTTCTGATAGCAACGTTTCTGATTTGCCGTGGGTCCACATTTCCGATATTACGTCATATCGGACGCAAATCTGGATCAGCTCCGTTGTACCCCCGTTTTTAGAGATTTGGGTACGGAGGAAAAGAGAGAGGGTTTTGTTGACACATATTTATCTATAATAGACATCAAAAAGTGCATTTTGCATGATAGGACCCCTTTAAGTCTGGGGTCATCAGAGGTGGAATAAGTAACCAGATCTTCTACTTAAGTAAAAGTAGACATACCAAAGTCTAGAAATACTCTGTCAGAAGTAAAAGTAATGTATTCAAAATGTTACTCAAGCAAAAGTACAAAATGATTGGCCTCTAAATATAGGTAAAAGTACTCAAAGTTTATAATCATTTATGTTTTAATGTGTTTATCAAGATGTTAAAGATGAATCATTGTAATGACTTTATTTTCTGCTGGGTAGCATGTGAGTTTAATCCAGGTGCAACCTAAATCGTATTTAAGCGGTGATCCTATTTTGTATCATTATTCAATATCAGCAAAGTAACTACAGGTGCTACCTTTATGTAGTGGAGTAAAAGTAAAATATTTACCTCTGAATTGTAGCGGAGTAGAAGTACAAAGTGGCATCAAATGGAAATACTAAAGGTACAGTACTTGAGTAAATGTAACTACACCCCTGGGGGACATGTACAGCTACCAACAAAATAGCCATTGTTGTGGCCATCCTCTCAGTATATTATGTTCATGTAATTCATTTCTTATTTTAAAAGTTTCTTACCTGTATATAATTTTTATTTTATCTTTCATTTTATTAATCTTTAATCTTGTGTGAATCTGTGCTGTCCTGTTTTTCAATCTTACCCTGTTGCTGTTTAAACTACTGAATGTCCAACGGGGCTTATCAAAGGTCCACCTTATCTTATCTTATCTTATTGTTACTCGTTACCTGGCTCAATGTGTGAGTGCTGTACACATCAGGTTTCATATGTTCCGTTTCCTCAAAACAAAGGATCCTGGTGTTGCTGCATGTCTGTTTTTGACTAACTTGCTGGACTAGACATTGATCTCAGCTGCAACTGTAATTGGCTGTAGGCCAAACACAGCAGATATATCAAGAAAATATGTCTGAAATGTACACGTTGACCTAAATACCCCTCTTGCTTTGTTTGGCTTGCCTCACAGATGAACAGGTTTCTTTGGCTGGAGCCGCCAGGAACAGAAACAAAAGCTGCCTTTGTCTTTATTTTGTCAATCATCTAAGAATAAAGTTGACGTCACAGGTATGGCACGCAGATGTCTCTGATCTCCTTTCTTTAGTTTCCTCTGTTATAGTTTGTGTGTTAAATGTGAGCATTTTCTTTTTTTGTCTTTTTCTGTCCATGCATTTATTAAAAGTTAGGTATACTGTATCTCTCTTGGTCCAGGTCATTAAAACTCTGTAGCAAACTAATACTGATATCCTATATGGTTCCACATGACTAGCATTGCATTGTACTTACATGGAGATGTTTTTAGGCCACATTCTCTCCACAGCAAGACTAAATATATTGAAAAGGATTAGCTAACTAACGAAAGTGTGCCATCATCCTGTGGGCGACAAGGTCGATCCAAACATGTATCTCAAGGTAGCGTGCAGTGAGATCCCCGTGCCCAGGCAGAGAGGGGGGCCGAGGCTGGATCGCTTCCCCAGTTCCATCCAGCAGAGGCAGGGGGCTGGAGCCAGGGTTCACCCCTCAAGCCCCACCAGCTGCCTTCCAGGAAGCTTTGACGCAAGCAGACCTCGAGAGCAGCAGGGTTTGGAGGAGCTTTACAGCCATTATTTTCAGGCATCTGCACAACCTAGAGCCAGCATGGTGTACAGGTAGGATATTATGTTCTGAAGAATGGTGCATGCACTTTTTCAGATTTCAAATACATTCAGCGCATAAATACCATACATTAAGGCCATGCTGCATATCTGATATCGATAACAGATAATGTAAGAGATTTACAGCATGCACTAATATTGACTTATATTTTGCATAATTTCAGCTTATCATGTTGATTGAATGAACTGCAACTTTTTGGGGATCTTGATGTAATTTGATTTCAAGCACAATCAGCCGCCTGTTTGTCAATTTCCTCTAATTGGTGTCATTTATAAACCACTTGAAGTAAAGATTAAAGTTTAACTCTGCTCAGCGGGGTCCCTGTCCCCTGTATTACCCAATGCTTCATCACCTCCTGATATGGAAGAGTTATTCTCTGCACAGCGAGACCCGGCACTAATTCCCATCCACAATTAGACCTGACGTTCGAGGTGCATGAGGCCACCATCAGACACGATCAGACATGCTGCTTTATATTCACTGGCTGCAGGTTTCAGTACTGAAGAACGACTGAGGGTTTGAACATGTAATGAGGCATATGTCATTAAATACGTTTTTTTGGACAGTTTCTGAAATGTGACAATTTTCAGGATCCAATTTTTGATGGGTGCGTAGCTGGTGTGTTACATTTGCTTAATTAAATTGATTAGTTAGTCCAATTACAATTTTACTTCAACACAGTTGTTTGTTTTTTAAGGCTTGTTCTAAGATTGTTCTTATATTACTCAAAATACACTTATTTGTATTGTTTTGCTAAGCTCTGGCTGTGAAAACTCATTATCCAAATCATTGGTGTGGCATCACACAGGTGGGCGGGGCAAACATCACAACAGGAAGTATACCCTGTAACACATTGTCACGATCTGTCTGTGTTGTGTTGTGTTTTGTCTTGTCTTTTTCTGTCTTTTGTTTCCTGTTTTATTTTGAAAAGTGTTCACCCCCCTGTCTTGCCTGTTGCTTTCTGTCTGTTTTCCCTCCTACCTGATTACCCGATTGTGTTCACCTTGTGCCCCTGTGTTTTTCTCCTCCCTCCTCACCAGTGTCTTGTTTGTGTGATTACTCTTGTGTGTATTTAAGTTCTGTTTTTTCTGTCTGTCATTGTTGGTTCATTGTTTGTCTTGGACTGTGTCACGGGGTAGTGTTCTGTTTTTTGATATCAGTTTTGCCTTGAAATAAAGGATTTTTCTTTGACATCTGCATTTGGGTCCTGCCTGCTTCACTCAACCCTGACAGAATGAACCAACCAGAAATGGACCCAGCTGATGATCCATTTGAGGTGGAGTTACGTCAGTTTACCTACTCATTGGCTTGCTGCTATCGCAGGTGGAGGAGAGCGTCCAGTGTTCAGCAGAAAGAGGCTGCTCTGGCAGAGGCTCACCAGGTGGCAACAGTGGAGCCATGTTTAGTGAAGTACTTACCTGACTGGATATTGGACTTCCTCTCGACATACATCTCGGTGTGTTCCGTCTGTCCAGGAGCCGTTCGCGGGTACTCGTCTGGCTTTTGGAGGTCCACGGAGCCTCCAAAAGGCTCCTAAGAGAAGGAGTCGCAAGTCCAGGCTAGCAGCCCAAGCCCCAGAAGCTATGCTTTGGGCTCCAGTACAGGCCCCAGCAGCCATGGGTCCGTGCTCCAGTGCCGGCCCACACAGTCATGGTACCGTGCTCCAGTACCATCCCACACAGCCATGGTTCCGTGTTCCGGTTCCGTGCCCAGCAGCCATGGTCCCGGCTCAGGTACCGGTCCCAGCAGCCATGGTTCCGGCTCCAGTGCCGGCCCCAGCAGCCATGGTCTCTGCTTCAGAACCGAACCTTACAGCCATGTTTCCGGCCCCAGAACCGGCCCACACAGCCATGGTCCAGGCCTCTGTTCCGGCCCCAGCAGCCATGGTTCCGGCCCCAGTTTCGGCCCCTGCTGCCATGTTTCTGACTCCAGTTTCGGAT
Organism: Dissostichus eleginoides; assembly: GCA_031216635.1. Lineage (NCBI taxonomy): Eukaryota > Metazoa > Chordata > Actinopteri > Perciformes > Nototheniidae > Dissostichus > Dissostichus eleginoides. The sequence goes on from CM062276.1 coordinate 18,021,100, forward strand.
CCAGTACTGGCTCTCCGGTCGACGCCAATCCCCTGTGTCCTGTCGGCTTACCGACCGACTCAAGTCCCGACTCAAGTCCCTCCTCTAGTCCCTCCTCTAGTCCCTACTCTAGTCCCTTCCCAATCCTTCTCGAGTCTCCTCTCGAGTTCCTTCTCAAGGCCCCTCTCGAGTCTCTTCTCGAGTTCCCTCTCGAGTTCCCTCTCGAGTCTCTTCTCGAGTTCCCTCTCGAGTTCCCTCTCGAGTCTCCTCTCGAGTTCCCTCTCAAGTTCCCTTTCAAGTCACCTCTCGAGTTCCCTCTCAAGCCCTCTCTCGAGTTCCCTCTCAAGCCCTCTCTCAAGTCCCCTCTCGAGTCCCCTCTCGAGTCCCTTCTCCAGTCCCTACTCAAGTCCCAACTCCAGTCCCTACTCAAGTTCCCTCTCTAGTCCCCTCTCAAGTCCCCTCTCGAGTCCCTTTCCAAGTCCCTTCTCAAGTCTCCTCTCGAGCCTCCTCTCGAGTTCCCTCTCGAGTCTCCTCTCGAGTTCCCTCTCGAGTCTTCTCTCGAGTTCCCTCTGAAGTTCCCTCTCGAGTCCCCTTTCAAGTCACTTCTCGAGTTCCCTCTCAAGTCCCCTCTCGAGTTTCCTCTCAAGTCCCTTTCCAAGTCCCTTCTCAAGTCCCCTCTCGAGTCTCTTCTCAAGTCCCCTCTCGAGTCTCCTCTCGAGTTCCCTCTCAAGTTCCTTCTCCAGTCCCCTCTCGAGTCTCCTCTCAAGTCTCCTCTCGAGTTCCCTCTCGAGTTTCCTCTCGAGTTCCGTCTCAAGTCCCCTTTCAAGTCACCTCTCGAGTCCACTCTCAAGTCCCTACCCAATGTCCTGGTCCATTGGAGGTTCCGCTGGGGGTCCTGCCAACTCCATTTCCTGTCCCGTTGGGGGTTCCGCCGACTACTCTTCTGCCGGGGGTCCTGCCAACTCCATGTCCTGTCCTGTTGGGGGTTCCGCCGACTACTCTTCTGCCGGGGGTCCTGCCAACCCTATGTCCTTTGCCGTTGGAGGTCCCGCCGACTACTCTTCTGCCGGGGGTCCTGCCAACTCCATGTCCTGTCCCGTTGGAGGTCCCGCCGACTACTCTTCTGCCGGGCGTCCTGCCAACTCCATGTCCTGTCCCGTTGGGGGTTCCGTCGACAACTGCTCTGGCGGGGGTCCTGCCAACCGTATGTCCTGTGCCGTTGGGGGTCCAGCCGACACCTGTTTCGTCGGAGGTCCTGCCAACTCCATGTCCTGTCCCGTTGGGGGTTCCGCCGACTACTCCTCTGCCGGGGGTCCTGCCTTCCTGCCCGTCCTCCGGAGCTGTCCCGTCATGGCCTTCCTGCCCATCCTCCAGAGCTGTCCCGTCACCGCCTTCTTGTTCGCCCTCGAGCCCGGCCCCCTGAGTCCCCCAGCCGCGGCCTTCGCCCTCGGGCCCTGCCCCCTGACTCTTCCAGCCGCTGCCTTCCCCCTCATGCCCGGCCCCCTGAGTTCGCCCGCTGTGGCCTTCGCCCCTTTTTGAACTCTGCCTTGCCCCCGGGCCGTCCGCCCGAGACCCCCTTCTCGGCCTCTGCCTTGCCCCCGGGCCGTCCGCCCGAGTCCCCCTTCTCGGCCTCTGCCTTGCCCCCGGGCCATCTGCCCGAGTACCCCTTCTCGGCCTCTGCCTTGCCCCCGGGCCGTCCGCCCGAGTCCCCCTTCTCGGCTTCTGCCTTGCCCCCCGGGCTCAATGATGCACAATGTAAGACTCATTTTCAAACCACCTCCTAAGCAGGATGGTTTCAATGTATCCAAAGTTTACAATTACATGTACAGCATAATGGTACCTCAGCTGTCCATTGTGCGGTTGCAAGGTATTGTTGTTATTGTTTACTTGTTTGTAATAAAGGATAGTCTAGTGTTCTCTATGCTAAAGGAGATATGAAAGGAATCATTGAAGCTCCTTTCCTTGGCTTTTTGTGAATTTAAACAGCTCTTGGCTGCCACTTACGGGCCATTTCACAGAATTCTTTCCAAGCACTATCTGACCAGACAGAGCCAAGCTAGCTGTTTCCCTGATTCCAGTCCTCTCACTTTAATTAGCTAAAACCTGCTAGATCTAGGTTCAAATTTAGCCTACAGACATGCGGAAGTGGCATAAATTCTACTCTATGCAGGAAAGCTAATAGGCCTATATCCCAAAATGTTGAACAAATTATTTTATAGTTTATCTACTTTTTTAAAATCTTTTTGGCACTATAGTTAATGCTTTACTGATGACAACATAATAACATTGCTTATTTGTACATATCTTTGCATGCATGGGACAAAACAATGTTAAATTGTGATTTCACATGTATTTTGTCTTTCATTGTAAAATCAACCATCTCCCAAGTGCATTTACGATTGAGCTGATACCCGAAGCATATTTAGTTTCAACACACCTGAAACATAAAAGCTAAAACTCAAATTGAGCTTGTAAGTCGTTTATCCTAAGGTTGGAATTCTGCAGGTACATTAACATTTCCTCAATTCTGAATGTATAAGCCACTTGGTGCTTGACCATTCGAGAATAAATATCTCTGCATCCTCTTTCTTCTGTCATTGAATATCGCCTCTGATATAAGGACATATGCCTGCTGGGCAGCTGCATAAGGTCACTAGGCTTCTGTAGGCACTGCTATAATGCACGTCAGCATTCATCAGTGTCACCATAGGTTTCAAACTGAGATGAAGTCATGGCAGAAGCTAATAATGATGCCAATGGGAAATGTCATAATGACGAAATTGATGCTTTTGGTGTTGTTGCTAAAGAATGATGATAGTAATGATGATGATGACCTTGCATCTTCAGTAACAATTTTTAGAATCAAATCCTCCTTCAGCCTTTCATGCATGTTGTCTGTCGAGTGAAAATGTGTGGCGCATAGTTACTGTGACTGTTGTGTCTCACAAAACAAATGCTTTGGCTCAACAAAGAAAATCAACGCAACAGTTTGCATCAATGTTTATTGAGTTATGACAACTTCTAATGAAATTGTGTTAAACCAACAAACTTATTTGAGTTAGGGGAGAAGGCTTTTCCTCTACAATCAGAGGTGTTTTTAATTACCACTTACTTCATAATTGGTAGCATAAACACATAAAGTTTTTAAGTTTATTACAAAAAAAATTAAGTTGTTCCAATTAGTTTTACCACATTATTTAAAAGGGATTTTAAGTTGTATGTACTTAATTACCATCATTGTGAACACAAGTCTTTAAGTTGACAACCATTTATAAATTAAGATGCTCCAAATATATTTTATTCAATAGTTTTTTTTAGGTTTTTCATGTTTTTGCCTATTAAGAAATTAAGTAATTCAACAACAAAAATCTTAGGCAATTCACTTTTTTATTTTGAACTGCAGTTGTGTATTTCAACACATGATATTTAAATCTTGAGAAAAAAAAAAATTAACACATTGAAATTGCCCCACAAATGTTAAATAAACATATTAGCCATATTACCATGGAAAGGGGGATACAGCACATCAATTCTGCCATCACATCAAAGTTAGAGGCCTTTGCATATTTAAAACCAGTGCCAAATAGGTAAAAGCTGTAAAATGTTAGTTTTAAAATCATTTTCTAGAACTTTTGTAAACATTTTGTAAAACTACAGTAACACACTTTCAAATTGCCACCAATCTGCAGATCACACACATCAATTTTACAAAAGATGTAACAAAGATGTTTACAATGCCGACAGCTCAGATTCAGAGCATATATTATGCCCATCAGCAAAGCACAGCACCTTGGGATATCCTTGGTTGCCATCGTATGGTCAGATTCTGGGGTGGTCACTGATGATGGCGATATTCATCACTTGTCCATCAAGGTCTGCCTCGAACTCTTTTGTGTCCTTTTGAAGCAAATTAAATGATAGGTTAGCGTATAAAAGATAATGAATTAGCTGATTGCATACTTTTTAAACTGTCGCTCTTAGTGAATTCAGAGCCATTATTACCAGCTGGTATTGTTTTCACCTAGTGAGTCTGCATGTGTGTGTCATCATGGCAACGTGGTCCTGAAGACACACAGAGGTGGTTTCGAGTACTTTGCCTAGTGTTTAAATGCCTGTGGACAGATTTTGTCATCGCGATATAATCACAACCGTGCAAGTTTTAGTGTACTTTCTCATCTTTTTGCAGGTTCCATACAATATTTGAACTGGTTAAGTGAAGAGCAAAAGCCGCTTGTCAAATTCTACACGATCATTTATCCATGCCATTACTGTCAACACCTATCCATGCTGAACGTTGCTAAGATATTGTTGATTGGGGTGTGGCCAAAAGTGCAATATGCTTCAAATTGTAACTGACAGAGCAGTGCTTTTGTCCTGTGTTTTTACACTCTGCCCATGGATTTCATTTTCTTTCAAGATGTTGAATTACTTACATTAAACTCCTTGAGAAGGTCCTCTTCCTTTTCTCCAAGGTACACGACAAGGCAGCGGATGACTAGTTCTCTGCGTACTTCAATTGTATTGTGCTATTTATGAAAAAGGAAAAAAAGGGAAATTACCAAAATGAATATATTCTGAATGGGTGACTGCCAACAACTTGCAATTCAATGACAACTACCTCAAGAAGCATGTCCTTGATCTGCCTGATTCTCACTCCAGTAGCTCCTCCCCAGTTGATTCAAGGCTTACGGTGGTTATTCTCTTGAATTCGTCATTTATCTGTGGACCAAACAAACAGAATAATTAAATATTACAGACAATTAGCTATACTGCCTTCATTTATACTACAACACATTAGTTAAAGAGTTCAACTCCTACATCTGTATGAACTGACATACAGTGGTAAAAAGCAAGTCACTGAAATTACACATTATTTTTGACTGGTTTTCCGTTCCTAGTGAAGTCACTTAGAAAGAAAATACCAGTCAACAGCCAAATTATTTTCAATGAGGTTTGGTAGATCTCTCACATCATTATCTTGACCATCATCAGTAATAGACAGTTCACCATCCTGAACATCTACATCACTGTAATCATCTGTATTTGAACAACTTGCATACCTCTTTAGCAGGTCTTCTTTAAAGTCTTGCAGTGAGTGAGGAGTATGCTTTTGGCTTCTGTGGGAGGCAAATGTTCCGTAAATGTTAGTGCTGAAAGTGCAGTTCTTAAACATGACAGTATAATTTGTTTTCAAATGTCGACCAAGGTGTCCAAAAAGCTCTCTTTTCAGTGGAGATTGTGCTGGTACTGCAACACTGGCAAGTGAAAGAGAAACCTGCAGTTCTGACTCTTTCCTGAGTTTCCTGAGAGTGATTTCTTGATAGATGTGATCTAAGGCTACCCCATGTTTTTAAGAAACAAAAACAATCTGGATAAAGACATGGCAGAGGTTGACCACCATGACCATGGCATAACCTGTAATGTTTTAGCAACCCTGTTTTTGCAGAGGTTTCAAATTTACATATTTTGCATCTCCAGCCCATTTTGTTTCGATATGGGCCAACTTTACAAGATACCAATCAGCCTAGAATGGCATAGTATCTTTGCATTTACTGTTGATGCAAAGTCTTAACATCAAGTAGATAAACGTATGTCTGGGTGGCACTGACAGAATCAAATGACGATACTTTACACATCTTGACATAGATGTAATGCAGCCTTCAATACCAAGACTTTAAAAAAAAAAAAAAAAGTTATATCACAATAGTAACCAAAGTATTTTTTACAATACAAATACCATACCTAACCGGTCTTCCTGCAGGTTTTTCTAGATATAAAAGCAACACTGCATGAAATGAGCAAGAAACACACCAAATAAACACTCTAAAGGCTGCTAATTGTGGTCAAACAGCAATTTGCCTACACAGTGCAACTACAAGGCTAATGTATTTGAATGACAAAAGATGACACTCACCTTAAAAATGTCCTTTGTATAGTATTTCAATTTGTCTTAACTGTCGGAAATTGTCCAGGCATGTTAAGTGGGAGTGGACTTGAAATCCTTAACTCAAAAGTGTAGAAAAATTAAGTTATCAAGCCAATTACTTACTACAACTGAATTTAGTTTTAAGTCAATTAACGCAGAAATCCGAGTTCAAATTACACACAATATTAAGTTGATGTAATTACCAACATTATTACGTCAACACAACTTATAAATGAATGTTTGCAACTTAAAATGTTTATCTAAATCAGTTAATTCAAATTGTTATCTTGCAACCATGCATTTAATTAAGTGGTGGTAAAAGGTCCCCTGAATTCATGTTTAGAGTGTACAGACTCAGTACAACCCAATTAAGGCAGATTATACCACCATTTCTGTCTCTGTGGTGTTGTACGCGCTGTGCATCACAATCACATGGCTGCCAGTCTAATCTGCAGCATAGGGAAAAGACTGTGGACTTGGAGTGAGGGAGCGTGGTGTGTTAAATTGTGATTTAGGGAGAAGAGAGAGGAGAGAGGGATGAGAGAAAACAAAGTAAACAGACAGACAAAAGATGTGAAGGAAAAAGCATAGCAGAGGAAAATACATAGAAGTGATCTAGCAGCGAGAGGTGCTGCTGCAGCAGTGATGTCACAGACAGCTTGGAAAGGTTTCCCCCCTTATCATCTCTCATTCACTCAACGGGGGGTTAGTGCTGATAAGGACAACTAGCATTTTAAACACAAGGGTTAAACGTGCAACACAAACATCGTTTAACAGAGCTGTAACAGTGTGACATGTATTCTAATGCTGATAGTGGCCATCACTGTTCTCTGCATATAAATAGATATGTGCAGCATGTTGGAGCAACACAGACATTGCTATCAAGCAGACAGATGTTCCACACTGTGGGAAATCGAGGATTAGGTTGAAAAAAGCATTCAGTGCAGCATCATGATGGCAATTTCAACACATGCATACGAGCCGTATGGAGGTTTGTGTCTAAGCATTACAGTTTCAGAACTCTATTATAGGTTCTTACTGGAGACATTTAATCAGAGTGATTTGCCTCAGGGTAACAGCGTTATCGCCCTTTGGGGATTCCAGCCACAATGTAACAGTTCTACTTCACTCTTTTGACTGACATACTTTTTAATGGGATAGACAAGAAGGATTTTAAGCCTTGGAGGAGCTGGTGACATTAGAGAGGTTTTTGCAACTTTGCCCAACTGCGAAGCCTCCAGAGCGTCGCAGAACATCATCAAGCCAAGCTGTAGAAGATGTAGTGTTGTGTGTTACATGTTGTGCTGTTTTTCAGGGTTTTAAAAAAAATGTTGTTCGATTTAAATGTGCACTCCAATTATTTTACGCATTAAGATCAGTTTACCCGTCAGAAGGAATTGCCTTTCAGCCTTTGAAAACACTTGTATAGTTGCATAACATCTTTAGGTGCCCTAAAGGGAGCTTTCAAAGTCCTTCAACTTCAAACTAACCCCGATGATGTCAGGTCCGTCACATACTTGTATGTGAATGGCTCATGGCACAGGGGGAATGTGGTTTTAAAAAATATATAAAATGTAATCGTCCTTTTCTTTCTAGTAAGCTATTCAGGATGGGAGTTTAATAGGTGGAAGCACTACAAGGCAAGGAAGGTCTAACACATTACTTACTCAAGTTGCATTTTAGGAAATGTAGGATCCAGGAGGATTTATGGATGTTTACCCATATTAAAGGTCTGGATATCTTGGACAGTCTTGCTTCAAGTTTTCCAATTTTTCAATAAATGACTTTTCAGTGCTCCGATTTTGTGGAAGTGAAGTGATTAGAAAACCCCTTAAGGGATATTTTTCTTCAATAATTATTATAGCTCCAAATATTGTTCAATACAATCATGATTTAGTGTTGAATTTAACGCATTGTGAGATCTCTGAAGGTAACTTGCCAAAAACCTTTTGTAGCATAACATTGCAGTATTGTTAGCAAAACACTTAAAAACAGTAACATCGACAACAAGGATATATTTCATTTAATCACAACAAATATTTATCAAAATCAGCCCCAACCCACCCACTGGCTCAAACCCCAAGTTTGGCATCACATACGACCGAGCCCTGCCAAACTAACTTTCTCTGTTATCAAATGCAATCACAAGGATATAAATAAATGCTGGCCTTAAGGTTCTTGGATGCTCCATGAACCATGAAATCCTGCACATGAAACACTTGTTCATCTGCCACTTAACATCTGATCTGAGGTGTCAGTGACTGTCTATCTTACTTATTAAATGAAATATAGGCTGTAATATACAATAGCACAATTGCAATAATAAAAATTGCTTGTTGAATGTATAGATTTGAATTAAGCACTGTAAAATGAAATGTTACTGCACTGTAAAGATGGCATGCACTGTAATGGCAGACATCAAAAAGAGGGGGGGTGGGCAAGTAAAATGCCTCATAAGTCTTCGCCAGTGAAGTGAAGCATGGCTGTGATGTTCACATTTAGGTTACTGAAATCGAATACTACTATAACCAACCAGCCTGAAGTAACAAACACACACACACACACACACACACACACACACACACACACACACAAACACACACATCAACTCACATCAGCTCCCTTGATTTCCATTTAGAATATACCACTTCCTCTCTCTCTCTGTGAGTGTGTGGCGCCATAGTGGAAAACACTGCAGTTCTCTCAGCCAGTCAGTCAGAACCAGAAGCCCATACACTCTGTCTCTCTCGCTCATTCAGCGCATGGCTCACTCTCTCTACGCTCAACACACGCTGATCCTCGCCTCCTCACTGCATCTGTCCTCCCTGAAGTGAGGTACCATGCATCCTGTTCTCTCCTCCTCCTCCTCCTCCTCCTCCTCCTCCTCTCCGCTTGTCTGTTGCCATTCAAGGGGACCGTAAAGCCTGTGTTACTGGCTCAAAGGACTTTGGAGACGGGACAAGGTTGTTTTGCCGGGTCCGAGGACAGCTGCTGGACACGCTGCAGTTGTTTCCGCTTTCTGTTGGGATGCGGATCTTCCCTGGGCATCTGCTTGCTGAGTAACAACGCTTGATTCCTCTGAAAGTTGCTGAAGGGCACGTCAATCAAGAACCGCGTCCTTGTTTCTCAGAGAACGCTGAAGACTCGATTCAGTAAGAACACTTGTACCAGTACAGATTTAATTGTGTGTGTTATAAGTGGATAGAATGCAGTTGTTTGCCTGATAATTGTAAGTGTTAGTATAGTATTGTTTGGTTTTGTGTGAAAAGCATGACCATATTATGAAGATGTGTTACAGGAAGAGTTGTAGGTTGTCTGTGATAATGTGTGTGTATGTATGGCAAGTGTGGAAAGCCTTGTGTGATGGTGCAGTGTTGCTCTCCTCGCTTCAGGTGGTTGGATAAAAGGTTAGAGGGCAAGAAAGACTCCCCAGCTGACACCCACAACTCCTAACAGTCAGACAAAAGCTCTAAGATTTAAATGCATTAAAAGAGCAATTAAAGGCAGGATTGATGTGTTTGTGGAAAGAAATGGACTAGCCAGAAAGCAAGTAAGGAACCAAATGTGAGGGAAGTGCACAACAGTTGATATGCGATGAGGTGAGGAAGATATAACAGAACAGACAACGAAGAGAAAAATGAGTTAGGAAGGCAAGGAAAACTAGGGCAGAACGACCCTCATTCTTCACATTACCTCGCAGAGACAGCTTAGAGATTTCAGCAAAAAAAAAAAACTAAACAGGAGACAACAGCAAAAGAAAACACCAAAGGGTTTCCACACTGGATGTTCTCTTCTTCTGGATTAGCAGCGCTTTCCCTCATGTCCTCCCTCCTTTAACCCTCATCCCTCTAACACACACATTCTCAAGGGCTCTTCTCATTTGGGCTTCTCCTTCAACCGACTCACACAGTGCCTCTTCTCCTTCATCCTTCTCCCTCCATATCCATCCTCTCTCATATATTCAGGTGGAGTCAGACCGGCACAGGATCCCCATCTCAAACCTTCACACACTGACCAGGACTGCACTGCTGCTATGAGCAATCTTGGAGCAACATCAGCGTGAGAGTCTTCTCCTTAAAGAAACGGAACAATCTCATGCTTCTGGTATTTCTGCCTGTCCAGTTGAGATTCAGCAGCACTAAGCAGAAGTGGCTTGGATTACCGGCTTTCGATTTAGTATAAGAACAACAAGGACTTTATCTAGGTTCCACAGACGGAATAAAATACTGTTTAGTACTTTGAGGACAGCTCTCGTGGCCTTAGCTAACAGCCATGCAGGTATCCTTTGCATGCACGGACCACGGGCTGAAGGCCCCGCGAAACGGCGAGCACAGCAAGCAGAACGCCACCAGCCCCAACACAGCCAGCAAGGCCCGCGCCCGCTTCCGCACCGTGGCCCTGATCGCCCGCAGCCTGAGCACCTTCACCCACCGCTACCACCATAACCTCAAGGAGTCCACCGCCAAGCTCACAGGCATGAAGTACCGGTACGTAGACCTGATGGTGGAGACTGTGTGATAGAAGAGTGGGGAAGAAGGTGGAAGTGTATTCAGTTTCTTCCCTGCCACAACTCGAAAAATAATAATAACTGAGTATGAATGACAACACATTATATCACAAAAAACATTAAAAAGTGAGGCTAAATCAATTAAAAGCGCCCTGCTGGAGACACAACGAAGATATGAGCAGTGACAGGTGATGAGTGGGAGGCTCTGAGCGTGAGGGCGTCTGTGCTTTTGTATTTGTTATGCAGATTTACTGGCAACTCTTTATAATTATACCACAGTTAAGAGCGTCTAGCAAACTTCACAGCACAGCACTTCACTTTATAAAAATTGGACTTTGATCTTTGAGTCTCTCGTGAGTTTATTCAATACTACCAGCATCAGTTTAACACCCGTGTGTGTGTGTGTGTGTGTGTGTGTGTGTGTGTGTGTGTGTGTGTGTGTGTGTGTGTGTGGGTGTGGGTGTGGGTGTGTGTGTGTGTGTGTGTGTGTGTGTGTGTGTGTGTGTGTGTGTGTTCGCAGGAGCAAATAGTAGCTTGATCACTTAAGGTGTCAGGATCAAGAGAGACTGAGAGATAAGGGGAGCATTAGAAAGAGTAACTGCAAGAAAGACAGTAAGAGAACTATAAAAAGGAAGAATTAGAGAGTGAATAGAACAGAAAATGGGGCACGCGGGTCAGTTCACGGAAAAGAGGCAATTACAGAATCTGGGCGGATTGGATGCGGAGCAGTTAATGTGAGACGTGTCACACACGCAGACACTTCTCATCTCATCTCGTTTCCATAACAACATTGAAATGGCCAACTTCAATCTGTGCCCAGAACCAAACAAGCCTGAAGGCTCCATTGTGTCCATTTTTTCCATTTACTGAGATATACATTTTGAAATTGTATTGTTTTTTTGGACTCTATAATTTAAATCTCCCTTTAACTCACAGATGCAACCAAAGAAAATAGCTGCTAATGCTTGATTCAACACTGATTTTATTTTCCTTGGAGAGAGAAATCGATACAAACATGTTGCTGTACTTCTGATGCAGGAGTGATGCCAGGTACATGGTTTCCAAAATGTGTTTATTTTGGTTTGTAACATGAGGATTTGCTTAATCTTGTAGCTCTTTCTAAAACTTCTGGAAGATGTAAGCAGTAAAGCTTCCTATAAGCCGTTGGCAAATCCTCAATTTTTACTTCAGGAAAGTCAATGTAGGATGAAATATCTCATTTGCTACATCCGACTCTTGACCCTGTTTATCTAACAATGCTTGTCCTTCTCTCTTCCAGTTATGTATCTCTGTCTTTTTTTCAAACCACTGACCCTTAGCTGTTTTGTCAAAGCAGATGACTGCATTGCTTTGGACACTATATGATGGGGAATCTCTTTTTCTTGAGTTCAAGATAAGTTCGGGATAACAATTGGAAGCACTTCTACACAAAGGGTGGGTGGGTGTTAGTGGGTGGTGTAATTTGGTGCATTGAATTACATACATGAGTGCGTGTATGTTCATTAGATGTGCGTGGCGTTAAGGCTCTGCACTGGGAACATCTGAAGGCGTAGCAAGTCAAAGCAGGAAATGTAGTGTGCAGAGCGAGCAAGCATCAACTAATAATACCACCATCTACAGCATTTTAGTTGTCATGACGATGTATAGTGTAGCCAAGTATAGAGTAGGTGTAATTGTGGGGTCCCCAAGTTGGTACTCTTCAATGCTATACACAAATCCACAAACAAGCACACATAGCCAAAAGGCTGTGTGTGTTGTAACAAAACATGCAGTCGTTGCTGGCTTCACAAACGGTCAGATTATTTCTGGGTCCTGGTAGGGAGCCCCTGGTCGCCTGAAGTTTATGACGGTCATTAGGCAGCAGAAGGTCTTTTGACAGTCCAGGAGATTTGGGGAAGATTCCACTCGGTTGGTTCAGAGCTGCAGATGGGCATGCAGATATCCCTTCTGTCAGTTCCTTTGGATGCAGGCTTATCAGCGGCCAGCAGAGAGAGAGGCATTCTCTGCTGTCTACAGTAAACATGTGTGTTGACAGTGTGAGTAATGTATACACCAGCCATCCAAAGCTTTTTTGTGTGCACACAGAATAGACTGTTTGCATCAGATCTTAGGGCTTGGCAAGATAAAGTGTTGTTATTTGGCATATATTTTCTATTATCGTAATCAAACCATATGATTTCCTAATATAGAATCATAATTGCTATGTTTCTAACCCTACAACTTTGTCGTATGATTCCCTCCAGAATCATTTCTTAAAATCTTTGACAATGCACTTTTGAGTTTTACTTTACTTTGATGCATAATGGGGAAAATAAACTACCCATCTATATATATTTAAATATATATTGTATTGTAGGGCTAGGCAATAATTCAATATGATAATGAATCGTCCCTCTTTGGAATGATATAAGGATAAAATGATACAAAATCACATTTAAATTGGTAACAACAGCAACCAAATACTAACTGTGAAATGTTTTAAGGGAATATCTTTTGAAGATCACAGCAGTCTCATAATTTAGTGAAGAAACAGTGAATTTATCAAGTATTTAATTCACACAAGAGTATACAAAAAGAAGCTTTACAATGTGACATCTCAGATAGACTATTTTCTTATTGAATTACCAGAAATCCTAGCCCCAGATTGAATGGTTGCATTCATGCATGACTCTACTGTGCTTCTAGCTTAATCCTTTTAATTAAAAATACTTCCTCTTCTAAAGTCCCTCTTTTTAAAAAACCAGCGTGCTATTAAACCTGAAGCAAAAATACTTTTGGAAGTGCTTTTACAAACACTATCACTTCTCACCATAGATAGAAGAGGATAGGTTTCTTGCAAGAAAAAAAGATAAAAAATGACTGATGATACGCGGGGAATACATTACAGAATTTGATGCATGAAGTAAGCTAGAAATCAGCTCTTTTCCCAAATTATTCAATGGGTTTATACGCTGTGAATATTACACAAAGGGCTCCATTCTTACAGCTGAATTGTGAGGACTGAATTAACCTCTGTCCGCAGAAAGAGAACAGATATCCTGCAGCTGTGGCACTTGTGCTCCATAAATCATAATTTGCTTGGTTGTTGCTCTCCGTTTGTTTGTTTGTTTGTTGTGAACTTTGAGTATGTGTGTGCATGCGCAGGTGCCTGTGTTTGCATACATGCGTGTGTGTTTGCATGACTTCATGCGTGTGTGCACCCATTGAACCCATAATGCTGCTTTTGCCCAGAGACACACGGTGTGTATCCAGCTCATTGAGTTGCTTTTTTGCCCAGTTTTTTAATCAAACATCAAAAGTCTTCACTCTTTGGATAAAATGTATGAATTTTATGTTCCAACATCATTTCCTGGAGTTCATTTATTGGCCGATTTTCTATGATGTGTAGTTCTAATAATATGAGCCAGGGTGTTGCACAACAGGAGCCGTGTAGCATGCAGCTGCACTCCGCCTAAAGACCAAACAAGTCCCCAAGGATGAGATCCGCCCAATCTCTCTGTTAAACAGCCAGGACGTTTTGCATGGATTTTGCCTTTTAATTAAAGGTCACAACTAAAATGTTTTTCTGTGAGCGTAATGGCTTTCTAATAGTGTTACTTTGCAAATGCAATTTTCAGTTTTTCTTCTGAAGCGGTCTCTTTAAACAGACTATAATCACAAAGATAATTCGAGGCTATAAAACTGATCGAAAACACGACTGCATGTGTAAAATTGTAAAATAACAGTATGAAAAACCATGCTTATTGGTTGGGATGAAAAAGATAAAAATAATCATATATGTTTCTTAAAAATCTGTCTGAGCTGTCATCTGTCTTTATAAATATTGTAAGTTTGGCAAATGTCAAATAAACACTCACTTACCTTACAGTTTGAGTCAGAAATCCCGGCTTGGCAAGATACAATGTCACTACTATAATTGAGTTGTGTTACAAAACAGCTACAAAGACAAATCAACTATTTCACTTGGTTTTATACAGAATCATTTCTAAGATTCTTGACAATACATTTCAAATGTTTTGGATTAACGCCTTCATTTTCATTTTGCTAAAAAGCAAAGCGTGTACTGTATTCTGTTTTTGTGTTATAATGACACTATGTCCTTCCAACGTTGCTAAGCTCTCCCCAACCTTCTGAATCAACCACTTCAGATCTTCCCACATGTTTTGCAATACAGGATCAACTCACAGACCACTGGCTTAGATTATGTGTCTCCGCCGAAATACAGTTATTTTGTGATAGATTTTCTACCCATCCGTTTTGAATAACTTGTTACAACACCGTAAAATAACATTGTGTGCATTTATAAAATCGTGCGTGTCTACGAATACTGCTTGAAAAGTAAATACAATGTGGACTTTAGCCCTGCGGGAAAACAAGGCAGAAAGTTGTATCCAGACTATACAAACACACACACACACACACACACACACACACACACACACACACACAGCATTGTGCAGGGCACTGCAGGGAACCAGCTGTCATTTCCTATTTCCAATTCTGTGTCATATAGTGAGCTTTATCTGTAGAGGGCATTTGAACTGCTTATAGACTTAAGGCTTGGACTTGCAACTCTGGACGCCCCAGTCTGTTGCCAGTGTCTGTGTCTCTCTTCATAGCACATCCTCCTCCTGATATTGGTGAAATTCAACATGTAGGCTTCCTGGTTATTTTTCACCCCTGCATGTCTCCTGAAGCTTCTCCTTCATACTTAATACATTTTTTCCCCTTGATTTCAATTCCCTGCTTTCTTCCCACCCGCATGGGCCCTGGCTTTGATATTTAGATCATGAACCGCTTTCTACCCTGCCCTGAGTTATTTTAATAACAACATTGGGAGAGCAGTGGGAACTGAGGATGTGGGCATTGTCTAATCCCTCTGCCCATCAAGGTTGGCTTGTGTGGGTTGCTTAACCTACATTAATCCCCAGAGTGAGGGGTTTCATCTCTACTCATAACCTTGACAAAAGTGTTAGCTGACGATTATTGATTTGAGCAATCCAACATATAAATGATAAGACATGCCTGTGTGTGACCTGGGAACCAAGTGCTTTCCAGGACAAAAAAACATCCTCCCACAATGAGAGGTAATTACTCCAGAGATCTAGACACAATAAATAAGGCCAGATGTTCATTAGATTGTTTTATTTATCTCAACTGGGGATCCACTAAGAAAATGCAACGGCTACATAGAACCATCGCATTGCAGGATGTTCATAAGCGGTGACAGGTTTGTGTGAGGGGGCGTCTGAAATGACTCATTTGTCATTTTACTTCAAGGCTTCTTTTGGGCACCATCCAAGCATGAGGGGCCGAGCCACATGGCTTGCAAAGTGTTTTATGTGGCGGTGTGTATGGACAAGTGGTCCTTTCCTTAGTGAGTCTATCTTAACATTTACAATGTAACTCATATATAATGAACCTGTGTCAATGCATCCTAGCAGCCCTATTTTCTCCCCGCATCCACACAAGCTTGTAAACAAAAGGTTTTCATTTTCTTTTCTTTGTTGCAAATGATATGCTGTAATCCCCTGAATCACTGGGTTCTTTAGAAATGTGGCTCCGCTGTCACCCACTTCCAAGACCTGGACAGATCTATTATTGCTCCATAGCCGGCTGTGTGGTTAATAATCAGGTATGGCAGAAAATACAGCATTGAGGCAGCTTCTCCGCCAGCAGAACGTCAGAACTTCTTCACCTATCATTAAAGCATCCTGTTTTCATTCAAAGCATAACACAAGCACTGCAAGTGTAGCTTGTAGAGGATCTCAAAAGACAAAGATAGCCATTTTCAAGGACAGCCAGCTTTATTTGTAAATGGAAGTCGTGCAAGCTTCTTCATTGTGGAGATAGTGTGCATTGACGTACCACTGTAAACATGAAAACCGTATCAATGAAGGCCCGAGGCAATTGTATGCACAAGTATTCCATTGTATTGTAAGCATTAAGCAGATGTTTCACCCAGAGCAACTTGGCATACACGCAGCAGCAAACACCATCAGTGCAGTCCTAAATAACCCCCGAACACACACACACACACAAAACCACACACACACTTTCAGTCAGTTTCCCACTTCTAACTTACAGTACAGCCCCTCCCCCACACTTTCATGGATCAGAGCTCCCACTCCATAATACATCAGAGAGAGGGAGGATATAATATCTAAACTCCTCCACCATATCAGAGACAAGAACCCATCCCCAATGTGTGGCTGCGAGATCTGTCTCCTGTCATGTTGTCATCAATGGCTTAAACGTAAAATAATCCGCTAATGTATCAAATAAAGTGTTTATTCGTCTTTATTTCCCTCCTTTATCTTGGCTGAACTACTGACACGATGACTGATGCTTCCCCATGTTGAACACCTAATTGAATTGGCTGAGGGCATGGTAACACTGCACAGGCTTGGATGTGTCTGCCTTAAGCTCAATGGGGCAGGCCATTAGTTATCAGGCACGAGAAAAACCCTGCTGGCATTTTTTCGTCCTTATTTGTCGTAATGACTACATGCCTGCAAAACCAAGCAGAAGTCACAGAATGTAATTAGGGCTTGTTGCTGTGTCAAAAAATTAGTATTTGGACATATTCTTCTCTCGAGATGAAGTGTGTGGCCTGTGATAGTGGCTCTGCGATGTGGCCTCGATGATTCTGTCAGACAAATGTGTCTCAATGTTACAGGGTTTTGCTTCGAAATGTTTCCTCGATCAGATGGCTCGGGGCGGCGCATCACTTCTTCTTTCACAGTCCACAGACATTACACTGTTGGAAGACATCTGTGGATGGCTGTAAGGAGAATAATCTGCTGTTATCGCCGGTTTTATGTCATTAAACACTTGAGTTCCCCTCTCAGTTGGACACGATTTGACACAGATTGTGAAACTAAGGGTGAAGTGGAGCGCTGAGACTCCGTGTTAAGGGTGGCAAGAACTCTCTCTTAGTTTATCTTCCATGGGGTCAATGAGAGCCAAAAGTGCTTTACATTTCCACAGAGCAGCTGGAGGGAAATTAACTGTTATCAAGGAGACATCAGGAGGTGTACCATTCCACAGAATAGGTAGAGGGATAGCAGGGGAAAACAGGTGTGAGGAGCTGTGGAGAAATCCTGATATGATACATCTCTAGTGCTTAAGAGCAAGAATGGATGCCAATAACAGTCAAAAGCCGAAGGACAGAAGTACTCCCTGCTGTAAGGGAGCACAAGGCTCATCGGAATATAGGAGGTAATTGAGTGAGGGATGAGGGGAACAAGGGCAACACTTGTCAAAAGTAGTGTCCCAAAATCAGTGCAACAGTAATTGGATTTTTACGGTTGAGTAGATTTTTTTCCAGGGTGTTTAGAGGGACGTCCTCTTATACCAGAGAAGGTGCAATCCATATTGATGGAATAAAGCTGTCCTCCCTCCTGTAATCCCTCCATTCTGATTCATGAATGCAGGTGTGACAAGGTCACCCTCACATTAGTGATCCTCCTCTCAATCGAACATGACACTCTACATATGATGTTATTATTACGCGCCTTGCAAACACTATTGATTTTTGGTGCTTATGTTGTTAGCTCCATAATAGAAAAATGGCTGTCATTTCATTTCAGTCTCTCAAGTTGGACAGAAAATAGATGTTGTCGTTGTTTAGGCAGAAAATCTTTGTCCAGAGCAAAATACAGCAGTGCAGTAATTGCAATCTTATTTGACTGATGACTTCTTGAGCCTAAACATCGCTCTTTTATAATCAGAGTCTGTTATTCTTCATAGGAACCTGGGGAAATCTGGGTTGCGTGTCTCCTGTCTGGGGCTGGGTGAGTACATTTAATTAGCATCAGAGCCAAATGTCTAATGATTTCGTAAGCATCCAAGTGCAAGAAAATATTTTAAATATTTAATCAATAGCAGTGTTTTTAGAAAACAAGTTGCTCAATTATCTCACATATCGATTGCACAGCAGAGGGTAAAAACTCCCATTCATCTTGATGTCAATTATTCACTTAGTGTGTGTGTGTGTGTGTGTGTGTGTGTGTGTGTGTGTGTGTGTGTGTGTGTGTGTGTGTGTGCACTACAGTGCACGTGCATGCACGTTGGTGTGCATTTGTTTGCTGTGTTCTATCAGTATGCTAAGTTATTGATGGGGGTGCGTCTCTGAAGACAAAATATCTTGACAAAGAAAATAAATGATGCAGTGTCTTTAAATACTCACTGATGGAAAATCTGTGAATTAGTTAATTATCCCTGTAGTGATTTGTTTTTAAAGACTTATTTCTAGCACATTAAGCAGTATGTTGCCATCCATTAATTTAAAGGAAAAAGTTTGTTTAATCTTTGTTATTTCTTTGCAAGAATCAAAATGTAGAAATTACAAATTGCCCTGCTTCCTCTCTTTATGCTAAGCTCCACTGCTGGTTCGAGCTAGGCTTACATATTAATGGTGGTGTTAATCAATATATTTCCCAAAATGTAAAACCATTTATTTTAAAATGTTGTTATGATAATGTCAATAAAGCCGAATTTAATAATGATTTGAAACTTTTCTTTTACTCATTAGAAAATGAATCTGCTGCTGTACTTCTGCTGCAGTTATTTTAACAAATGTAACATCAGCTTCTGCATTATTGCGTATTAGTGGGAGATGACAACCAGCTGCATGTTACAGAATCTTTCAACAGAAGCTCTAGACAATATAAAGCGTGTACCTAAAACTGTGTTCAGCCTGTGCTGTTTGAAGGGAGAAAAGAGTCTTTGTACTTAAACTAACACAACCATAATGTATGCACATACTATAAACCCTCACAAGCAAACACAAAAACCCCAAGTTGTTGCCGTGTTTCTTTAAATATAACCACACAGACATCTGCTCAGTAGCTTACTCATTCCAAATTCATATAGCAGAGAAAATGTTTTCAACAACACTCAACCCTGACATTTGACTGTGATGGATTTAGGCCCTTTTCTTTTGTCCATGCCAAAATGTCAAAGTACTAATTAATGCACAACTAACATGATTATGAGTGATGCAAAGGTCTTTTATGTTTTTGTTTGTTGTTCCAAAACTTTGACTTTGATGTTTCCTTCGCAGGCACATGGGTAACATTTGGAGGTCAGATCTCTGATGAGGTAAGATGTTACGTCAAATCCAACATTCAGCCGTCACTGTATCAGCAGATCTTGGATCTCATTATTTTTGATTCTGCAAACACAAATTCTGATGACAGTCTACATTACAACACCCCCAATCTTTAGCCCCTATGGGAGCCATTAAGTGTTGCTGGGTGTAAAATGGCATTAGTGTCAGTAGACCACAGTAATCATTCTAGTATCAATTTCCCAATATCACAGCATGCTGATAAGTCCCTGTTGGCTCTTCCAAGGCCAAATGGTCAGGTCACATTGCCCCCTGTCACAAGCTATTAAGCAGAAGTCTTCTTCCAGAGCTTTGATCTAGGGGTAAGCCACTGAATTGGAGACAGCTCATCACCGCCTGATGACCACGGTGACTAACTGAGACACACACAGACACAGAGGCCGTTTCTCAATGTCGAGTATACCTGCTGCAGAGCCACTATTTCAAGTATACTACGTCATCGAGTGGCGCCAAATGCTGGGCATTTAAACAGCATTTAAACAGTCCTTCGGCGCCACTCGATGATGTAGTATACTTGAAATAGTGGCTCTGCAGCAGCTCTACTCGACATTGAGAAACGGCCAGAGACACAAACAAACCCACCAATACTAAATCTGAGTACAAAAAGAGAAAAGTCATCATGACTAAATTGGCCTTGCGGTTTATGGCTCTGAATAAACTGAAAGCACAAGAACTAGCTCAAAATAGTCTGGGAAAATATATTGAGAAGTAAACAACTTTTTTTTTTTTTTTAATGAATTCTTCTGTGCCTTTTTTGCCTCTATTATAGAGATAGGACAGATAGAACGGGAAGAGAGAGCGAGAAACCATTTTAGACATTTTCTGATGATGTGTATCTTAGTGGAGAATAGATTAACTCTCCCTCAGCTTCTTCATGGAATTTTCTTAGCACATTCTTTGTTTTATGTTATTTTGGTCGATATTTACATTCATGAATTACAACACACTAAAGTCCATGGGGGGGGAACACTTTTCTTTTCTGCGTCAGGTGGCAGAACAGCTGATGACTATCGCCTATGAGAGCGGGGTCAACCTGTTTGACACAGCTGAAGTCTACTCCGGGGGGAAGTGAGTGATGTCTCAGATTTGTTATCTATCTTACACCCACCGAGCAATTTTCTCGCTTTATCACTTTAGGACACAAGGTGTTTACAATGTTAGCCTCAGATCAGGAAATATTCACAAGAGGAGGGAAAAAACAAAAGGTGGCTTCACTCCAGAGTGATTTGCATAATCTCATTCATCACTGGAGGCTCTCCGTTATGTTAACAGCTCAATCTAACTTTATAAGCCTCGACATTGTCTTCCTGAATAATGTGGGACAGGCTGTAGCTATATGCGCATGAATATTAATTTCAAGGTTGCCGGGGAAATTCAGGCTTACAATACAGGCGTTTATCTATTATCTTGATCTGCTGTGTTGCTGATTTTTAATCAAATATTCATGCTGTAGATGCATGGCAGATAACTGTCACACTTACATGCTCTTAGAAAAATGTCAGCCTTAGTTATAATCTCATCTTCTCATAGTGTATTTCCTCTTCTTTTCTTTACAGAGCAGAGATAATCCTTGGAAACATCATCAAGAAAAAATGCTGGAGGTAAAATGCACTCTCTTAAGGTTCTGAATGTGTTCTATGAATAGAGTTAACATTGTGTAACTGCGTACACACAACATAAGCCAAAAGTAAGACAAGCTAAAGAAATATGTGCCGATACGTTAGCATCTTATTCCAAATATGCATGCACTGTTCTGAGGCTGCAGTGATTTATTCCCATTGCAAGAGCAGTACTGACTTCATGCACTGATGTGTTAAAGAATTGCTCACAGTTGGCGTTTCAATTTCTCCCAAAGTCGTTGGATGAGGTTAAGGGTCAGGGCTCTCTCGAAGTTTTCCACCCAGAAAACTACATTATGTCCCTAGGGTTCTCTCTGTACATGGTGACACTGTCATTTTGGACCAGCAAGCTACCTTCTAGCATGCTTATCCTCATAATGTTTAGCTTGTGATTTAAAATGAAGCATTCTCTTTTAAGATGATAACAGGTCTGGTGTTTAGCATGCTAACTCATGCTAATTTGCAGTAAAAACAAAGTACAGCTTATGATCATGTGAATATAAGTTGTGTAGGAATTTGTTAATAAACCATAAAAGTATTGGATAATGATAATGACACTAAAGGTATTCACAAACATTATTAGGATTCTCTCTCTACAATAGCTTTTCTGAGCCAGTCCATACACGAGTTGTTAAGATATTTCAGTCGGGCCATAGTGGTAGAACAACGGACCGAACCAACATGTAGCCATTAATAACTTGCCCTTGTGTATCAAAAATAAATATCTACCTGATCCCTCGGATTTATGTAAGGATCACTTGGGGGTCTGCTCGGGGGAATACTTAAGCATCAACATTTCCCTTTATTAAATTGAAGGACCTAAGCCAAAACAAGGAATAGGAACCCAACCATTTTGGCCATATGGCGTCTCTCTACAAGATACATATGCTAAATGTGTTCCTGTGTGTCTACTTTCAAGCACTGCACATGGTCATTTGAGGGGGTAGAAGGTGGAGAATGTCTACATTATCAATCTCACCAATAGCTGGGATTTTGTAAGCACTAAATCCCTGATATCTCTGTATGTAAATGTGAACCGCATGAAATATCATCATGCCTGCTGCTTACAGTTCAACAGCAAACATGCTCATTATCACTGCACTGCACCACGTAACATATCAGTTTCATACATCTATACTGCATAAACTGCCACATTGCAGTGTGAAGAATCAGTTACAGCTCTCTGCCTGCCCTCACCTCAACTCTGGATCTGTGTAAATTATTGATCATTCAAGCATGGAGGATTTAATAGTGAGTGCAGAGAAAAGAGTCCCTCTGAGATTCTTAATACTTGATCATTTACATGATTGATAATCTGCCAATTCACACAGCAGGAGAGAAGGTCACTGAAGAACACTCATTTAGGCATGGACATGATGAACCACACACATCTTTTTGACAACAGCTTCAAAGTACTTGATGGCTTTTTGATGTGTCTGTCTTCCCTCAGGAGATCCAGCCTGGTTATCACAACGAAGCTCTACTGGGGAGGAAAGTAAGTGTGTGTGCATGGAAGTGAGTGTATGGCGTCCAGCACGGGCAGTTTTCTCTCAGATGCTTGGGCTATCTCACCATGAACAGGCTACAGATTAAAACATTTGACACAGAGCTTGACATGGCAGGCATCGGGCATTTTGGAAAACCCACAGGCGAACAGACAGGGAGGAAACATTCAACATACACACACGTACAGATTCAAACGTGGCCGTGTTCTCAGCCCTTCTTGCTTCACTTCATACCCTTCCTCAGCCTTTTTATCAAACTGTCATATATGCTTCTTCTGTCATAATGAAGTATTCTGTTCTCAAAATGCATTAGTAACATTAAGTCTTCAGGTGCGTACGAAATGAGGTAAAAGCTACCTAGGTTTAACCACACAATTTAAGCTGATCCTCTCAGACTATTGTCGAGGTATGAAGTCTCCACACCAGATGGATTTGCAGAACAACTACTCAACCCCCCGTTTAGCGAGCTGTGAGTCTGCCAGAGAGGCCTGTCAAGCATCTCATCACCCAAACATACAGTAGACATTTGCACACTTTATTCTCCATTGCACTTCCCTACACTTTTGCACAGAAGAAGACATGATGACACGGAGGAGGACAGCATGTTTTTGTTTCTGCACCACATTATTATAACCCAAGCAGGCTGGAACACCACAGGAAGGCGGGAGGCGGAAGAGAAAGGGTGATTTGAAGCAAGAACAAGACAAATGGCAGGCAACTGAGCAAAGAGAGACACTGGAGCAGAAAGAAAAGAAAATAATTAAGTAGAAAAAGGAAAAGCAGGCATGGGGAAATCTGAAAGGGAAGTCAAAGCAGGTGGTGCTACTAAATAATCACTCGTTTTATGGCCCAGCAGGTTGACTCTCACCAAACTTATCAGCCTTATTTTTAGATAAACTTTAGGTGTTTTAAGCACGACTTTATAAATCCACAGAAAATGATATACTCAGCGCTACATGTCAGACAGAAAAAGTTGGCAACTATAGCTAGTGAATGTATTGGAGCATTACGCAGCCACAGAGCAAGATATTTCCCTCAGGAGTTGGTGGAGACTAAAACATATCTAAAAGGAGACTGAATATTGGATTTACATTTGTCAGGTGGCAAGAAACACAAGTCTAAATGAACGCTAATGTGGTTCCATATTGAGTGGATGAGTAAATAGGCAATTGCTTGCTAACATCACATAGATAACATTACAACGTTTTAGGTGATATTAGTTTTTGTGTTTATAGCTTGTTACACTGCACAAAAGTAGCCTCAATATCAATAAAAACAGGTTAAAGTAAATGTAAAAAGACCACAATAGTCTTCTAACAAGTAAAGGCACTGCATTCAGGACTGTGGTGAAAACACAGTATTATATGCATCAAAGTACTGAATTACTTCCTTCAGAGTGCTATAAATATTGACCTGAAAGAGGACTTTTTTGGTGTCAGTCTAGTGGTGCTAAAAACTCATATACTGTACTATGAATACTTACTACAAATACAATATTGTTCTTGAAGTAAAATGTCTTATCTGACTTAAGCATACTGTATGGCTTTTACAAAATACTAGGAAGCAAGAAAGAAAGATTTAATTAAGTTAGAATTCTAAATGAGTTATTGGAATAAGTGTACAAATATACATTAAATTAATCAAGTTAAGTACCTGTACTACATAAAGTACTTGTAATTGTTTTAATTGTAAGTTACAGCACTGCATATACAAGCTCTATATTCAACTACATTTCCAGTTGTTGTTGACTTAATATATTTCTTGCATGCAAATCACCAAAGCCCATCTAACTGGGAGGCCATTGGCAAATCCCTGGCGATCGGGACAGACAGTGACAACAAGATTCGTGTTGGCCGGCTGCAAAGACACGGCGCACAGTTTGTTCTAGCTGCGGGCACACTGCAGAGTGTCGAGTGGGTGTATTTCTCCTCAGCGGTTTGTGGGTAGTTTATTATGCAGGCTCTGGTTTTGCATGCTTAATGATCTGCTTCAATTCATGAGAACTGTGTGTATGTGCATAGATGTGTGTGTATATATGTGTTCTGACATGCACATCCTTCCCTCCTGTTGCAGAGCAGAGACAGAAAGAGGCCTCAACAGAAAGCACATCATTGAAGGTAACAAGTCGATTTCCGCTCTGCTGCTTTGTCCTTCACTTCACCCCATCACTCTGAGACCTGCTGCACTCCTGTAATCTCTCTCCTTTATCTTTCCCTCCCTTTTTCCTGTCTGTGTCTTCTTTCTGCTCTTTCATTTTTATCAGCATCAACACCGGGCAGAAGTTTTTTTAATTTATAGCCAATAGTACATCAAACCTCAACAGACTGTTGTCTTTTCAGTTGTAATACCGTTACAGGTGTGTGTACAACAAGCTATCTATCATCATCAAACTCTTCTCTCCACTCCTCTTTTAGAAGAGTTATGGCCTTGCTCCAGCTTCTAATGAGATACCTCTCTCATCCCATTGGCCCACTCCGCCACACTTCCCTAACAACTGGCCATCCGGTCCACAGCGCAATGCACCTCCTGCAGTGACTCAGCTTCTCACGTTATTAACATTCACCACAGCCTCTGCAACTTGCCCCAAAACAAGACAAGGGGAAATATAGTTAGGAAAGGCTGGAGGAGAAGGGTACAGATTTTAAAATCGAAGGAAATGTGGTTCCACCAATTAGATAAAGCCAGTCCCAATAATAGGTAGCATCCATGAGAGAAATCTGCAGTGTGGCACATGTCACAGAGTGGTAATAACTTGGCAGAGCTAAACATTATCTTCACTACTGGTTTTACATCCCAAAACAGGCAACTCTATGAGTCATTTGATTGGTTAAGTGACATTTACTAGAAATAAATGGGTGTCAAACTTAATGATAAATAGCATCAGAGATCAACACTTAAGAAAATGTCAAAGTCTCTTCAGAAAACATCACTTGTGTTTACCATTTTTCATCACATGACAAATATATTCCTTGACAATTTCAAGATTTCAAAGAAACTTTGTGGAAAACATAAATTTAATGTATAATTTAATCCGAATGCCAGTAGAATAGCTTTCTTGTTCATCTTTTCTCAGTTCTAAAAATAGACTTCCTTCACAGCCTGAAAACGCCAGCTTATCCAGGAGACAGCGGAAACTGCTCGCGATGACGATGATAATGGGTGTTTCTGGGATGGTGGGAGAGCAGATGACAGGGGAAGGAATAAGTGGTTAGAGCGGCAGTCCGCAGAGCAACTTTCAGATGGGAATTAGCGGCAAACGATGAAGCCTCTGGAACTAATCTGCCTAAAACACTCACACAAACTCAAGAGCCCCGGGTGTATTTTGCCTTGCTTCTATTACTCTGCTTTCTTCCTTTGTGACAGTCTCTTGCTTTGCTTCTCATCTTTCATCTGGTCTTCTCTGTGTGTGAATGGGGACTTATCTGCTCACAATACAGTGCTGCCATCTCCTAACCTCCCCTTAATATACAGTATTTCACCTCCAACTAATACTGAAAGCAGAGCCCTCGTTTTTCTTATTATCCTCTCAGCTTTGAGTTGTTTGGTTTTGCCGCCACCTGTCAAAACAAAGTTAATTTATGCAAGAAGGATCAAAGTCTGCACAGATGCAGGGCTTTCTCCACATACATCTTCTTAAAAGGATATAATGGTGTGCACTGAGCTTGATACTAATTAACCTTATATATTCTAATATTTGTTATATTGTAGCTGTTGAAAAAGGGTAAAAACAAAATAAGAACATTAATCAGGGCAGTTCTACTATTTCTATATTTTAAAACCGTTTATATCGATTTTCTTTATTAGGACAAGAAAATGTTCAAAATGTTAATTGGCACTTCATAACCGTAGATAATTCTTGTATATTGCTAAGTGGGTCAACGACATTTACTTCGTCACAAAAGAGTCCAAACGATTAAATTGAGACTATGTAACTTTTGCCTCGGTCACTGTGGCTAAAAGTGGACGTCATTAGCGCTTTAGCATTGTGCCAGTTTCACCGTTTTAATTATATTACCTTTACCTTTGCTTTCCTGCTTCTAGTCAAGATATATGTTTGAAAAAGGTCTATTGAGCAAATGTGCTTCATATTATTCAGCCATATCCTCCCCCTTAATAACAGCTTAACATTTTATGACCATAAAGCCTAACTCGTGTGGAATAGCAACTGCACTTATTTTGAATCATCACATAGTATTTCAAACTGGGAGACTTTTCTTCCTCATAAACAAGTGCAAAAGATATAGTCTTATATTAGATTTTATTTGAACAGCTTGATTTGTCACTTGATCGGCCGTAGATTATGCATTATTTAGTTGTTTGACAAATGTTAGTCTAATACTCCTACTAGGTAAACCAGACGGCTCAGATGTGAGTTGGATCATGAGATGTGCCAGGCCAGATGCAGCTGGGGGGGCTTGAGTCACATGTGGTCAACTGTCACTTTGCCATGTTTATGAGCATGATGGCTCTTATACCCCAGGATCTGACTCACCCTATTTTTCCTTTTACTTGATGGCATGTTGTAATGGACGACAGAACATCAAAATTAGTGCTTGAATAATTAAAATGACACGTTTTTTTAAAATAACAATTGCTAGATGCAGTTGCTTTTTAATCAAGCATACGGCAAACAATCAAATTCTAGTGTGCAGTTATTCCTATATCTACATAACATTTTCAAATAAATCGCAAGGAGATAGAAGGGTGATGAACACTGGTATTATCACTCTTCCCCTTAAAATCGAGGATAATTGTATACTTGTTAACATGTCTGCATGACACTAAAATAATTATCCTTAGTCACCTGGTATCAGTAGAAGTTTTCAAGGATGTTACTTATATGGGATATGTCAAATCAGTATTTGAATGTGGCTCAAATTAACCTTTTGAAAACAAGGAATATTTATCGACGTTGTTAACGTTTTGGTTGATAACAAATCTATACCAGCACTACAAAAAATATGCTCGATGCTCATAATTCCTATTGACCATTCTCTTCTTTTCTACATATTCCCTTAGGTTTAAAGGGCTCCCTCCAGAGGATGCAACTTGACTATGTGGATGTGGTTTTCGCCAACCGGCCAGACAGCAACACTCCCATGGAGGGTAAGTGATGGCTGAGCAGACCCAGGGGACCGGTAGGGACAATGCAAGTCGTTCTGTAATATGAGAAGGTGAGAAATACTGACAATGCCGCTGCCCTTACCAGACGGGGAGGCCTTTGCCTTTGACCAAAGAGGTTTGTCTTTGTGGTTGAGCATGTGTGTCTACTTCTGACAAACACAAACACATTTCAAGTAATCTGTCAATCTTGCCTCATCCCTCATCTTCTATTTTAGTCTACCACTCTATTTCTCTTCTCTTAGTGTCTCTGTGGGATCACTAGTTTCCACTGGGTCTCTCCAGCCCTCCCTGTTCTTTAGAAGCAGGATTATTCCCCCCCCCCACCCCCCAGGGGTAAGCTGGTGTATTTTTGTGCTGGTCTCTCGGCCTACTGTGCTTTCCTCACTATAGTGCTGCCTTTCCCACACACATTAACCTTATCCGACCATTATTTCTTTACATACTTCCAGTTTCTTCCTCAATTACTTTTCCTTTGTGAAGTGGCCATCATAGATACTTGGGCCCCTCTCTAGCCAATCCTAAATCTACTAATAGTATTTGGCTATCTGAGCCCACTAAGATAGTTTCCAGTCTTTGCTCCTTGCCCCCAATTCTTTTTCCCCGGTCAGCCAGTAGACTGTGGGAGGCCAGTCTGTCATACTTATTGTTTCCGGGCCTTGCCGTCACCGCTAATCCTGGTGACTGGCAGGCAGACCCTGCAGCCTACTCCATCAAATCTTCTAGTAACCAGCCTCTGCAGATATAGTCACTTCAACATTTACAACTGATGTACTGAAGTCTAATGTGATTGATGGATTGATTGATTGAGAGTCTGACAGACTGATAGAAACTGCTTAACCAGAGAACTGACGGATTAAAAAAACTGATATATGTAAAGTAGAAAGCTAGGCTGTAATAGTTTCATTCAGTCCCTCCATTAATCAGTGTAAAAACATTGTGCACGTTTTCTTCAAACTTCCCTACAGTGGAGCAAGTGCCATACATCACTGTGTAGAGGGACATTCACTTTTAACAACTAGAGAGAGAGTAGGATTGCATGTACAGGCTCAAACAAAACAGTGTTACCCTGCGCTTTAATACCAAGATTGTGTAAGGGAATTATCATTGGGACAAAGAATCAGTGCCAATGTGCAAAAATGTAGGACTTCTACATCTCTGTAGGCATTTGGAGTTCATAGGACCTGTTATGGAAATGTTTTAGATATTGATAAGCAGCACCACGTGTTACTGAAACTTAAAACAAAAATTTGCAGCTTTGCAGTGCACACTAAATAACCCAAAATAAGTGTTTAGACAAGAATGTTAAGATATCTAACAGGTGTGTGAGCATGTATTTGTGTGGAATTTGGTTTGTATGATGTTCTTGTGACTTTGAGTGCTTGGGACTTTGTGTAAGACAATGTGTGGCCCCTTGGGGACAGAAAAAGTGATGTCACTGCCGCAGTCTCCCTTTGTTACCATCACTGCTTTCTATTCTCTCGTCCACTTGTTCTTCTCTTTGTTTTTCTCTTCTCGCTAAATCTTTCTGGCTGGATTTGTCTTAAGCTTATATCCATTCTAACAGGCCCTGCTTGTGTCAAAACGTACTCCTTACTTATTTGATTTGACACCCCTCTCCTGTTCTGTATTGCTTTTTACTATTACTGCTGTCACTCATATTGATGAGATGATGTGCATTTTTCCCCAGGGATTAAAGGCTTAGGAATTCCCTTTTACATGTCACAAATGGTGAACTTCATAAGCAGTTACATTATAGCAAATATGATGGGAATGTGCCCCAAGGACAATCATCTGTGCCATTGTCAAATCATTGTTTTAATAGGCATACTATCCCCTGCAGGGTTTGCTATTGGATCTCAGCTCAGATCGGCTCTCCAGTCACTCTTTCTGACAGTGCAATATGCAGCAAATTGAATTCTTTCAATAAACTGAATATGAAAATCCCCTGGACAGATTGAATAAAAAATGGGATATCAGAGAGAGGAGCAGAGCAGACATGACATCAACAAATAGACTTTATAGAAATTCCTCCAGACAAGAGGAAATGAAATGGTACTGCCGCCGCATACTGAACACAAACCCTAAGCCGTCCAGGACATCCCATCAAATGGAAGGACATCACTTTTCTTAAAATGTTCAGTAATAAAGCCAGCATTCAGAGATCTTACCATCTCACTACCTCAATCTAATTCTTCGGCTGCACATTCTAAAACCTCTTTTCCATGACAATAGGATTAAAAAGGTCTTCATCAATCATTGATAAATATACTGTGACATGACACAATGATCACCAAACTGTTTGTATACATTAGGGAAATTACTAGCTTCAAATTGAGGACCAACTCGGTTTAATGCAACTCCCCTGGATGATTTACGCTGATCCACACTACTTGCGGTAAAACAAAGACGCAGTTTATTTACTTATTTATAACAATATCACACAATTCCTAACAATTTTCTTTAGTATATCAAAATGCAGTCAGAACCCAGATTACTTAACAAAATGGTAATGCTTCATTATTTTAAGGCAAGCATTCAACATGATACTAATATGGACACACTCTCATGTCTTTTCATGTGATTATTTTTGATCAGGGCAGTAATTTCCGGTTAACAATTTATCGGAAAGAGGTTAACAATTTTAATGAGTTAACTTTTCAGACAGAGCCAACCTCCTCAGCCAAGAACATACTAGTACAGTCCATGTTGTTCATGCCCACAACTTTGCATCCTCCTTGAACACCCGCAGTGGGCTCGGGTGAGGGGGTGTTAATAATTGCTGGATATCTCCCCTTTGTGTGGCATCTGATGTTGCTGTTGATGACTCACTGCGGCCTCATGAAGACAAAATGTATGATGAGTCTGACCAGTATGTTAAAATTCAGGTTGCTATGGATGAAGATGTCATTCAGGTCGATAATTAATATACTCACAAACTCTTATTAACTAAATGCGCCACAGAGGTTCATTCTGTCCTTACATCTCTCAAAATCTCTTCACTTAAGGAGCAGATGCACTGTTATTCCTCCCACATGCTTCACCCACACCCACACACACACACACACACACACACTTGCTCTCTGTCTCTCACTGAGCTACATTTTGGTCCAGAGAGAGAACTACTGATGAAAAGGAATCGCTCTTTTTTTAATCACACTGCTGTGGTCTCTTCACCCTCATTTTGAGTCTTCCCATTTTTGTTTGCATTCACAACCTTCACTGCACTTTTGTAGTAGGTTATGATCAATTACCGACCAACGCAAGCAATTTTAGACTATTGTATTCATAAATTACTTCGTCCACATCATACAACGAAACACATTCAAAATAATAGCTGTAGATCATCCTTCCATCCTTAGAGAAAGAACTTCACAGAATTTTTTATTAAATACATTTTGCTTGTCCACCATTCCACCCACCAATTCTTGTTGCATCCTCAGGCACAAATACACAAACCACAAAAGGCCACTTTGGCTAATATCAACCCCCACAGCTGTAACTATGATTTGTTTAACTGCACAAGCAACATTTTGCCAAGGTTGGCTGAGTCTTTTCATCTAACCCCTGCAGCATTGGGCCAAATTAAGTCTAATGAACCCCAGCAAAGAATATCTGCTTACACATGAGTATAAAGGGACCGGAGCCCTTCTCACAAAGAGGCTTATTCATATCAAGCAGCACCATTTTTGTTAATTTGCTGAAGGTGCTAGTTTTACCAAAGTCTGTTTTAGATATCTGATAGTCCTACTTAAACGTTGCTCAAGATGGTCTTTCTTGCAGGTTATTAAACAGTTGAAACTGTGGCGCCATCAGCTGTTTGATTATTGATAATGGACATATCTGCTTGTTTATATTTTGATTTTACAGAGATAGTGAGAGCAATGACACATGTGATCAACCAGGGGATGTCCATGTACTGGGGGACGTCACGGTGGTCCGCCATGGAGATTATGGTGAGTGATAAAAATAAAGTATTGTGCATCTTGTAACTAGCACTATGAGGTAAATAAATAAATAAAAAGCTTCCTATGACAACATTTTTTTCTACGTTTTGTAGTATACTACAAACAATAAGAAATGGGAAAGTGCAGTTAAAGGTCAACATTTCTGTTAGACAATTTCCCATGTGATATCCAAAGGCTAAACGATGTTTAATTATACTACATTAGATTATATTCAACTCTATTGTCATTGCACAGAGTACAGCACAAGTCAAACGAAATGCAGTACCTCTATATTAATACGGAGAACATAGGGGGATCTTGTGTTAATCTTGATATTAATTTTGCTCTCCCTCACTGATAAAGCTATCATTACTTATTTGTACTCTAGAAGGGGACAATGATTTCCAAAAAGAGCTGTTAAATATAACACCTTATGCTATACATAGAGCAGGGGAGAAACAAATGAAATCTGTAAGCATAAAGGTCAGTGCTGCACATCGTTCCTCTTCCTATTAACACTTCTACCCTTTTTACATTCAATTAGGAAGCATACTCTGTGGCTAGGCAGTTCAATCTAATTCCACCAGTGTGTGAGCAGGCAGAGTATCACTTCTTCCAGAGGGACAAGGTGGAAACTCAGCTGCCAGAGCTCTACCATAAGATAGGTAAGTCTAAAGTTAGTTCCTGTGGATATATTTAGGGCGGCGATAGATTTCTGGGCTGTTGCTTAGTGACTTTTGCCCTCTCTCAGGTGTGGGTGTAGTGTCCTGGTCACCTTTGGCCTGTGGTATCATCACTGGGAAGTACGAGAATGGTGTCCCGGAAACCTCCAGGGCCTCAATGAAGGTATACAGCTAAAAGCTAATCTTTTCCAACCTGCTAGTCTATGTTCCAATTTCTTCACTCTTATCCAACAAAAACAATACAAACAAGAAACATAATCTATTAAACGTTATTTTTGCCTTATTTTGTGTTATAATACTTCTTATTTCACTGCTCCTCTAGCCATACCAGTGGTTGAAGGAGAAAGTAACGAGTGAGGACGGGAGAAAACAACAAGCCAAGCTAAAGGAACTGACTCCTATCGCGGAGAAGCTCAGCTGTACTTTGCCACAGCTTGCCATAGGTAAGGGACAACATGAAAATCCTAAGACCCTACTTGCAATTAAGCAATTAAAGATGTTGCTAAATTTCATGTTTTCTTCATACTGTCTTAAAACTTTGAAACCACTACATCACTGTCATAACTCCTGCTATCCCTGATCTTTAGCCTGGTGCCTGAGGAACGAGGGAGTGAGCTCAGTGCTGCTGGGATCCTCCAATCCAACCCAGCTAACAGAGAACCTGGGAGCCATTCTGGTATAAAGAACATTTCCTTATTCTGAATAATACTGAATAACTATTTCATTATCTTTACTGGTCAGCATTGATCTTGTGCTCTTTCTTTGTTTTGTGCATCACAGGTAATTCCAAAGATGACACCAGGCATTGCCACAGAAGTTGATCATATACTGGGAAATCGCCCTCACAGTAAAAAGGACTACCAGCATTAAAATGGACCCTGTTTCAGTGAACTATGCTCCTAAAAACGTATCAAAGCTATCAGCCATGGCACTCTAAGTGCGTGCCCGACTTTGCTTGTGTGCGCTTATGACTGTATGTTTGAATGTGTAAAGTGTTCTGCTTGGCTCCCTGTCTCTAAGAAGATCAGCCAGTATCATTATTGTAAAGTGAGCTACCTGACATAACATGCATGCTACATCTATAGCAGTTGGCCCCTGGACTAGACAACATTTACAAAATCCTGCAACATGATTTCTGGAGCGAAAGCCTCATCCGCTCCAACAAGCTGCTAGAACCAAATTTAAAATAGCATAAAACTAGATTATGGAAAATAGATGACTGCAACAAGCATGTGCCAGTTACCAGCAATCATCATTTCTAAATAAAGGGTGTCATTGCATTTAGAAAAGAAAACTTAATAGGCACCTATTGTACACAAACTATCACATAAGCTCATGGCGGTGCAGTGTCATAAAAAGGATAAGGTGTTTCGAAATGTACCCACAATGTTGTTGCTGATACAAAGAGAGCTAAGTTTAAATAAAATATCTATCAAAACATCTGTACTGACTGTTAAATATATTTTCCTAACTAAGCAGCTGTGTCAGAATAACCTTTTCATCTCCTTGCGATGTATTTTGTTTTGTTTTCACTGATGCAAAAGTACAGCAAAGTATACGTCCATATTGTGCCCCTCCAACTCATTTTAATTTGAACTGTGCCAGACTTTCTGTCAGTGAGGAGATTGTCGGATTCATTTAATTCCAATGTTTGTTGTGGATAAAACTTTTGCCACGGTGAAGTTGGGTAGATGATCTTCCTGAGGGGGAGATGGTGAATTTAGCAAACAAAGCCATGTAGCTGATGAAGAGACTCAAAAACATATGGACCCCTGCAGTCATTGCACCTGGATCTCTTACCCAATTTCTCACAGATGCCAGTTTTACATAATGAATTGTTCTTTGTTATGTCAAACGTGTATTTTGGTGTCCTTCATAAGATTTATACATACATATCAAGAGCGTATAATTCTCATGTAATAGGTTTTAGAAGATATAGTAATTTTCTATTAATGTTATGGATGCCTTCTAACTTTCGCCCCTAACAAATTTAAATTACAAAGCTAGTCGTAGACTTCTTGTTTGCTGAGTTAAAAACCGCAGTAAACCGCAGTAAAAAAAAGAAAAATAACCTGTGACTTGAACAACTCTGCCATAGAGTTACTGCTGTTTACTGTTGGGGTTCGTCTGGGTCTTCCTGTTTTATAATAAAATAATGTGTAAAATATTTTTTGTTGTTGATGTTATTCATGTTCTTCTTTTTAATTATTAGCCGCTATTTGATCAGGGGAAACCTGCAAGAGAGCAAAGCTCTTTTCATAATGCAGATACTGCAGATACATAATCACAATTAAGTTCGATATAAATATGTGAAATCAAATTGTATCAAATCTAACATGAATTTAAGGAAAAAAAACAGCTTTAAAACGAGTATATTTGACAGGAACAGGGAAGGAGTGTTATTTAATCTTATGTGGTTGTTTTTGTTACACGGTTTCTATGGATACAAAGGCGGGCGTTTCTAGCGAATCATCCAATGAGGTGTTCTTGTTCAGAGGCAAGACATTTGATTGGCTTCGAGGCACTTCCTTGAATCTACTCGGCTATCGCTTGAAGCCCGCGGTTTACAAAAGCTACTGCTGGAGTAACGTTACGTGAATTAGTAAACATATCATTATTTCTACCTTAACTAACCTGCTGGAATGGTGTCAAAGTTGTGCACACGCCACGGTAACGTCAACTTGGAATACAGTGGTTAAAATTGCAGCAGAGACGCTGTAATTTCCGATCCAAACACCGCACGGCATCATCGTTTTGTTTGTTTCACGTTAGCAGATGGCTAGTTAGCCCGGAAGCTCAGGGGAGGTAACGTTACCTTGTCAACAACCGTCAACTGAAGCTGCTGTGGCCTGGCAGAAAACACAAGCGGCTGAGTTTATTGTTACGTGTTGAGGTGAGTGTTTCGGACTTACTCTTACAAATCAGACGCCAAAACCTAAGCAAATCCAATGTTATCAACGTGGAACATTTTCTCTGTTGGCTACCTGTGGTAATTAGCAAATCTGCAGTGGTGTGAAGTAACTACGTAGATTTACTCAAGTGCTGTACCTATGTACAATGTTGAGATACTCTACATGAGTATTTTAATGTTTTGCTACTTGGTACTTCTACTCCACTACAATTCAGAGGTAAATAGTGTACTTTTAATCCACTAAATTAATGTTAAACCTTTTAGTTACTTTGCAGATTTGGATTAATAATAAATCACTTAAATCAGATTAAGTTACACCTGGAGTAAACTAAATTCACAATCTACCCTGCAGCATACAAAGTAATTACAACTAGCTGCACTTTAACCCAACACATTAATGCATAAATGATTATAATCAAAACATATAATATATATTATTCTGAAATGGAAACAATCTGCATAATGAGTACTTTTGGTACTACAAGTATATTTTGATGATAATACCCTGTACTTTTACTTGAGTAACATTTTGAATGCAGGACATTTACGTGTAGCAGAGTATTCCTACACTCTGGTACTTCTCCTACACTCTGGTACTTTTACTTTTACTTTGGTACAAGATCTGAGTACTTCTCCCACCTCTTCTAGCCTGTAATAGCGCACATTTACAATGCTGCCAACCATTAATTCTCTCTTTATGGGTCAATCCTTGTGAATCCCAGCTGGATAACTAACAGCAATGTCATCTGAGGCTCGTTTTGGGGGCAGCCACAGCAGCAGGGCTAAAGGAGAAACTATCTGTGTGGTGCCCGCCCTCTACTCTGGTCTACTGGAGGATGACTTCGACCTCAATAAGTCCTACCCATGTTCTCAGAGACCGATGTACAAGAAGAACCTTTGGGCCTTGCACCGTCGGAATGATCGTGGTTCTTTGATAGGTGGGTGTAACTTACGATGTAACAGGATCAATCAATCAACACACATTCAGCCATAACAATTGGTTGTCCTTAAAAAAACATTCTCAACCAAATGTGACCAAGCAGTATATTTGCAGTTTTGATTAAAGTAAGTTGAACATGTTTGTTTTTTTGAGGTCCTTCAAGCTATTTGAACAAGGCTACTCTAAAATAAATAATTGTTGTTGCAGCCCTATTTTTGAGATGAGAGAAAATGCGTGTTTATTAAAAATATTTGTTTTCCTTGCAGGTGAAAATGTGGATGTTTGCACGTCCGTTGCAACAAGAAACCTCCAAATCTCTAGTTTACATCCTGGCTCCCAAGTTTCTGCTGTCTCCCTGCCACACCCGGCCACTGTGTCAGAGACAGAGGAAAACCTGTTCAGTCAGCTTATCTCTGAAGATTTTGGCCTGTCTGAATCTCCATCTGCAATCAACCCTCATAAAGTCATTTTTACAGTTGACCATAAAACCAGAAAGGTACTGTTCGTGCTCTTAATGTGTCGATTGGGGGATAAGAAGAATTAGTCAGTACCCCAACTAAAGCATGCACTGTATATTTGTCTATCTTTATTTTTCAGATTTTGTCAGCAAATGAACAGGCCTGCAAAATGTTTGAGTGCCTCACCAATGAAGTGATTGGAAAAAAGCTGTCCTGTATGTTGAAGAAAACAAGTCAGGTCTTGGAAGAAGCGCTGGAAGAAGATTTTGTGCTTGTGGATGGAACTGTTGCCGCTGTGTCTGGAAAAGTGGTAAGTAATATGCTAAAAAAAAAAACACTAAAGTGTGTGTTTTGAAGGTATAACATGCTACTTATCCTGTAGGTGGATGTTGTGACATCATCTGGAGAGGTGCCGGTGTCAGTGTGTACCCACAGATGGTCAGAAGATCAGGAGCCGTGGCTAGTAATGATGGAGAGTGTGGAAAGGGTGTCGGCTGTTCTGTCCTTTTCACAAGATGTAAGGACATTTTCACAATAATTCCTGCTTTCTTCAACTGAATGCTCCTTGGCAATATTACCATTTCTTACTCATGCTTTGCTTCACTTTTGATGTCATTTCTAGGGCAGCATCCTAACCTGTGACTTGGCGTTTGCCCATCTCCATGGATACCACCATCCAGATGAGTTAAAAGGGGTGTCTGTGAAGGAGCTAATCCCCTCTTTACAAATCCCTCTGCACAGTAATGCGTTGCCAAAAGTAAGTCTCATTCAGCTAAGGGAAGCTCCTTTTTTTTATCTTTGCTTTCAAGTTTCTGTTTACCGGTGTGCTTCTCAGACCTTTCAGGAGCACAGAGAAAAAAAACATGATATCCTCAACGTTTTAAGCTCAGGTAAGCCTTTTGTAAGTCATCTTTAAACCTAATTTTTCTTCCTTTTTTTTCAGATGCTGAGGGTTCAGAAAGTATGTGGGAAAAGCAGAGGGGGTGCATCAGTCCCACTGTGTGTCAAACTTCAGGGGGCAGTGGCATGTGGGAGACTCAAAAACAATGGGACTGGTTTCACCTGCCCAACAGAGAGTCTGAAAAGATCAAATACACCGGACAATCAGCCGCTCTCTTCTCTCAACTCATCTGTGTGCAAGTCAGAAGGCTCAAATCCCGAAGAGCCCTCCTCTGGTAAGGTGTTCAGTTTGAAAGAAACAATGCTAGATCAAAGAGGAATTAAAAAAACACTCAAGAGAGACGGGTGCATTATCTACTGTCTTAGTTATACTCCTTAAGCACTAAACATCCTGCAGGAAACCCTTTTATTATAATACAAATATACAGAACACTGACAAGATAATGTAAAACCTTTATTGCAAAGTAAAGGCCATTTTAAGAAGCTGTCGAGCACTGAAAGAAAGCTGGGTTTTTATTTAAATGCCAGTTATCAACATTAAAATATTTGTTTTGTGTCAAGAGAAATGGCCCCTCATCATGCCAAACATAAATATGCATTAACAAACTAGTACGACGCGAGATGAAAATAAATATCAAAAGATAATTATTATGAAAACCATGCATCTCCAAATGAAGTGATTTTACATTTTTTCAGATAAAAATTAAATGTTCCTTTTATGAAGTTTAAACATGTGTGTACTTCTTCAATGGCATTTAAAACATTATAACATTTTTAAAATCGTGTTAGCTCACTTAAAATGACATGACATTTTTGGATGTTTTCACAGGAGAATGAGCAAAGACTGCTCATACACTATCACGCTGATACAGAATAATACAAATACTAAAAATACAGTTGAGCAACTTTTAGAGTTAATGTTGTCTACATGCCCACCCTCTGTAGTGTGTGTTAGTTGAATAGCATTCTCATACCAATTATTAATAGGTATTTGCATTTTTAACCATTCCAATATGCTAACTAATACACTTTTTAATAACTGCTAGTAACATTTTGTGCTATTTCCACTCGTCTCCACTCTTCCAGAAGGCCCTGCGCTGGAGTACTCTGGAACAGTTTGGGCGTTCGCTCCTCTCAGCGGTCTCCTCCTGCTCCGCCCTGACGGCTCGATCTACAGCATCCACAACCATCTCGCCCTCAGACTGTTCGGATACGACAAGGACGAGCTGATGGGAAAGGTCAGCCAACACGACCGTCTGAACGAGGCTGTTTGGATTGACGACCGGGACACATGTCACTTCTGTCTCTGTTGCTTTGTCATCCACAGAGTGTCACTTTTCTGATGCCCGGCTTCTACGGGTGGATGTCTGACTCGGACAGAAAGGCCATCTCCTTCTCCGATTCTCAAGCAGAGGCTGATAAAAGTAAAGTCTCATCCAAAGTATCAGGGAAATATGGTGAGCATTTTAATGTATTCGTGATGTGTACAAGGTGGCAGCTTTTTCACAATCCACATGCAGTAATACGTCTAAACTATATGTTTTCAAACTTCGAGGTGAGGTGGCTTAGTTAGTGCCAGACTAAAACAATCCTGCTCCTAAACTGTGAATAAAAAAAAAACATACAGAATCATTTGTTATAAAAATATCTGATTTGTCTAAACTGTCCAATTAGGCCTTTTTCCCAAATGCACCTCACATGTCATGCTCTGGATTTATTCCTGTTTTTGTTGGTATAAATACTCTTTATTGAATTTCACACATTTAACACAAAACACAGAACAATGCACAACAACCCCCCCACAGACAGCCACACAGCACATCCACAATTTGACAACAATTGAATAATATTATAATAATCATGTTGTTTGGTTTTTGTTTAAACTGCTAGATTCAATATTTATTTCGCTCTCTTAAACCTCAGACCCCTCGTCGCTGGTGGCCGGTGACATGGCCATGGTGCATCAGGCGGTCCTGGAGAGAACCTCCAGTGGCAGAGGACGGATCTTCACCGGGACGGACTGCAGGCTGGAGAAACCGGGGAACACTTTGTCAACTCTTTCTCCTCCTGCTGTCACCTCCACGCGAGTCCTCATGTAAGCAGCAATCCCAATGTCCTTGTCTAGGCTACCTGAACGTTTATTCTACTCACTGACTTGATATACCTATAGCATAATACACTTCTACAACATAACCTTGTTTAACCTGCACAGAAAACCATGTGCCGGCAGACATTAGGATTATTAGTGGACCATATTATTGTGTTCTTTGTATTGTTACAAATAATAGTCTAGACAAAAGCTGCTGCAGCAATATCCAGGGACCTAAGAGCTGCAGACTGCACGTATATTTAATGAGCCTGGCAGTAAATATAAAAACACAACCACTCTAGAGGAGCCTGTTTCCTTCTCTGTGTATTTACCAGCCAGAAGAGACACTCTGTAAACTACAGCGTCCCAATGTTTATCCCTTGGCTTTTCTAAATGTTTAATACGGTCCATAATAATTTAGAGATCACCTGAGATCAGATTTTTTTTTGATAATGGTTCTGTCTTTGAGAACATAAACAAATGATCCTGTTGTGATAATGGAAGATGAAGACTCATATATTAATGCTCCCCTCTCTTGCCACCTGTTGGACAAATAGTGTCACAGCTTTATTTTGAGTCAGAGATATAAATGCACTGATTATAAGCAACATCTAGAAGTTTAAACATATCTGTTTGTTTGCATTTGTGATCACAACAAAATGTAATTAATTCCTATTATACTGGAATTGAAATACTTTTTTAAAATCCAACCGTTCTTTCCTCAGGGCTGATGACACCACAGAGCTGATGGAGGAGGCGGCCCAGGTCGCTCTCTGCACTAGCCAGCAGGACAGTGAAGATACCACTCAGGCACTCCTCAAGACATTTGCCTTGGTGGAACCTCCAGAGGAAGA
The DNA here is from genome assembly GCA_031216635.1 of Dissostichus eleginoides. Classification (NCBI taxonomy): domain Eukaryota; kingdom Metazoa; phylum Chordata; class Actinopteri; order Perciformes; family Nototheniidae; genus Dissostichus; species Dissostichus eleginoides. Next base: position 18,061,672 of record CM062276.1, read on the forward strand.
GACTTACTTTCTGGTTCCCACTGAACCACCACACCGAGAACAGCCGCACAGCAGTGAAGTTCAGAAAAATAATCATCCTGTCGTCAAGGGGGTCCGAGGTATGATGTGGCTGAACTGTTAATAACTAGTTCTTCCTTGCAACCCAAAAACGAAACTAGAGTTTTCACATTATGTGGAGTCATTTCTTATTAGCAGTAAACAAAAGCACCAACGAGAAAACACTTTAGAGATGATTTGTCTTTAAAAAGAACTGTATTGATATTTTTTGTTCGTTTTCTACCTCTTTAGACAGTCAGAGTGGACATGCTGTTTGCAGAGTTGATGACCCCTCTCCTGATGTAGGCAAAGACCCCCGCTCATGTGCCTCTGTCCTGCAGGACTCCAGCTTTGAGGTCATCTCCCTAGAGAGCAGGTAATGGTCGAAGTATTTCTTAGTCTAAAGACATTTTATTGACCACATTTTAGCACCAAAATACCAGCTTTAACTTCTTCTGCATGTTATCAACCAATCTGACGTTTTATTGTTAAACAGCCTATTTGTTGATGTATGAAAATGTGTGAATCCTTCCATGATAACCACCAAGTATTAACATCTATTTTGGACTGGATAACTTTTCACTTGCATCAAGAACAGGCAAGTAGCCACTGATATAGCTCCAAATGTATGTTGTGTGGATGCTGTGAAGCCCTTTTTGTTAATGACACGCCATTTTCAGAATATCCTTTTGATTAAATAACATCATCAGAATTTATTTATGTATTTCTGGGAGGATTTGCCAATCTAGTGGCATCAGTTGGAGAGTTCTTTGTCATCAATTTATTGTCACAATTTCCCAGGTCTTCATCTGGCTTCTGCGAAAAGTTTGCCGGCCATTGTGGTTCTGATCCGGGCCCGGCGGAGGACTCTCGTTCAGCACACATCGTGGACTCAGCCAGCTGCTTCCTGAACCTGAACAGCAGCGGGGATCTGGTGACCCGGGCCCTCGCCGACTTAGATCTGAGCGCCAGTGTAGAGCTCCTCAGCGGCGGAGGGTACGATGACGATAACCAACACTCCATGATATCCTGTGACACAGCCGAGCTCCTGCGTACCCCCTCCCCATGCGTGGTAGAGTCCGACCGCGAAGAGGAGCCTGGGAACGCTGATGTAGAAGCCAGAAACGCAAGTACAGAGCGAGAAGAACACAACCAGGGCGAGCAGGATCAGTGGGGAGCTCTGTCTTTAATTCAAAGAGAAAAGGGCCAAGAGTTCTGCATGCCAATGAGCGGTGGGACTCAGTCCATGACAGACATTCCTTCCACATCTACTCCTAAGAAACAGAAGGGGAACAGACACACCGTTTCCTCGGACACAACAGATAGTTGAGGGCCGATACGAAGGATGTGCGTACCACAGAGATGGCACAAGAGTAGGTTGGTACTATATCAGCTGTTCATCCATTTCCCTTAGAAATCTACACCTCACAAAGCTAAAAGGCTTTAACCGGTACCTTGTTTCTCTCCAGATGTGCAGTGTGATGTGTATAGGACGGACCTCCCTGATGGGAGCTCCATGTTCTGTGTGTGGATGAGGAGACCTGGCCTGACCGGGACACTCATGCAGACAGATCGATCACGGCACAACCAATCAGGAGCCAGTCTTGGAGAGGTCAGTGAGAAACTCTAATAACAAGTTAGGATGGCACCGGTTCATATTATTAAAATATCAAAAGTGTTACTCTGCATTTTTTTTATTCTTTTCTGCTTTCCTCCTTTCAGAGGATCGGGGAGGTTTTACACACCACCATGGACCTGGATCAGTCTCGAGCCTGTGACGGACAGTTTGAAGAAGTGTACCAGCCCCTTAAAGCTGTGGGTAAAGGAGCCTTTGGTTTTGTCTGGAAGGCAATAAGGCGCTGTGATGGACTAGAAGTAAGAAAACCTTTTACATTCATTCAGAAAGCTATCCTAATCATGTATATACAATACACAGCTACTGTATTTATATATGAAAGTATTTCAACTGATTTTGGAAAGTAATATGACTGTTTTTAATGACGTATTTATTTTTCTATTTTGCAGGTGATAGTGAAGTTCATTAGCAAGACCAGGATAGTGAGGGACTGCTGGGTGGATGACCCGATGCTGGGGCGAGTCAGCCAGGAGATCGCCATCCTGACACGTGTTCAGCACCACAACATAGTCAAGGTAACTGGAGTGTCATATTTTTTACATCTCTGCCTCGGAAGGGACATTTTTGTTCATTATATTTTGATGATTTTGGTTAATGTTACCTCTGCTAATAAGTAAATAATAAACTTTCTTACAAAAAAGTGGATACTTAGACCCTTAAGGTTAAAAATTTCCCAATTTAAACTACTTTTTTTGATCCCATAGCCATTACAGCATAAAATGGTTCCTTCTTTTATATCAGATTTTCAATTTAGAGCCCTAGACACAACATTTTAGTTTTTTTCTACTTTCAGACAGATTGTGCCATTTTCCCAAGTTAGGCATTATTTTCCTGGCTTCATGCACAAAAACATCTCCCTCTACAGAAGTGTGGGTATTTTTTAAACAAGAAAAAACAGTGGATCCATGTAAGCAAACTGGCATGTTAAGTGTAAAACATCTGAAATAATTTAAATTGTTGTCATTAATGAACATCAAAGGAACTTTAAAAAAAAGTCAGACACAAGGGTTAATAAAATTTGTTCATTTATTTAGCTTAACTATTTTTCCCCTCCTATATGCGTGTCTGCTACTAGGTGCTGGAGGTGTTTGAGAACGGGAGCTACTTCCAGATGGTGATGGAGAAACATGGAGATGGCCTGGACCTTTTTGAGTTCATAGACATGCAGCCACGGCTGGATGAGCCCCTGGCCAGCTACATCTTCAGACAGGTATTCACACGGGCATTATAATCCATTTACCGGACAATAGTGTCTGAAATTAGATGTGTTTTTGTTTCTTGGTAAACTGGAGGTTCTGTCTCTCTCCAGCTGGTGGCTGCCGTCTTCTATCTGAGGTCTAAGAACATCCTTCACAGGGACATAAAAGACGAAAACATCATCATCGACAAGTGTTTCCACATCCGCCTCATAGACTTTGGCTCTGCTGCCATGATGGCTCCAAGAAAGCTCTTTTACAATTTCTGTGGTACACTGGAGTACTGCTCCCCGGAGGTGCTTCAGGGAAATCCGTACGTACATAATACCTGAGAGTGACAAGTGATGTTTGTTCCTTTCACTTAGCAACAAATGAAAAAAGCCATATTGGTCCCTTTTCTATGGATGATTTATTTTAAAGGGGGAATAACTGTCCTTGTGATCACGCAGCTTACTCATAGCTCTAAAGACAGTCTTGTATAACGTTTATGACTCATTAACCTTTACAGTGACGAATGAACTAAGTGGCCTCAAGGAAATATTCATTGAACATTTACCAAGTTGTACGCAGACACTAAATCATCTGGCAAATAAAATGCTTCCATGTTAATTGATATTGCCAAGTGAAAGCTCATTGTAATTGTTGTTTGTCTCCTTGTTCATTGTCTCCTAGCTATGAGGGTCCCGAGCTGGAGATGTGGTCTCTGGGTGTGTTGCTCTACACTCTGCTGTTCAGTGAAAACCCTTTCTGTGGTGTTGAAGAGATCCTGGAGGCCAAACTGAAGCCTCCGTTCCCCCTCTCCCCAGGTAAACCGCTTGTTTATTTTTTGTGTACTTGCACATCTCAAAACGTTCTCTTGCACTATTTTATTTGTTTCATGTTCAATATATATTCATGTTGCACTGTTGGAGGCGCCTGTGACTTACGTTTTTCATTGCCATATCTACACTGTAGCTACTTGCACATGGCATTAAAGCCTTGAATCTTGAATATAGTTTTCCATCATTGTCTCTCAGAAAACTGACTTATTTTTTTCTCTCTGTGTTTAAATGTCTCTGTCGTCTCTCAGAGCTGCATGATGTGTTGTGTGGGCTGCTGCACCCTGACCCCGCTCAGAGGATGACTCTGGACCAGCTGCTGCTGCAGGCCTGGATCAGCCAGCCCATCTCCATGGCAGAGTACAGCTGGACAGAGGTGGTGCCTGAATCCCAGAGCTACTGTGAGTGCTCTTAACACTGACAATGGCCGGCCGTGTTTTCCACTTCAGATTCTATAGTGCTCCTCCACCTGTACTTGATTAACCCTTTCTTTGCACATTTAACAATATGTGTTAGTTATTCGCTTTACATCCAAGTTAAAATGATCCCTACCTTTCCCACCATGCTTTAAATAAATGTGTTATGGCTTGGTGATATGGAGAAAATCTAATATTACATTTTTTGACTCGATACCTCTTTCAATATTGTAGGGTGGACTGATGGTACTTTCACATTATATTTAAACAATGAGTTTAATTAATTGATTATAATCCTCAGTAATGCAGATATAATGACTAAGCCAAATAATAGAACAGCTACAACAGTCTGGTAAGTCCAGAAAATGACATTACTTTACTATAATTCAGCTTTTAAAACTGGGAAAAAACACATACAATATCAAATATGAAAGACTATATTTATTCTCAAATCAAATAAGAATAATATCTATATCAAGTAAATGTAAAGGCAGCTTATGTACTCCTTCCCTTTTCAAGCAGGCTCACCACAGCACCCGGACTCTGGCCCTGAAGCGTTCGTCGGTCAAGGCTTGTTCCCCGATGGACATGATGAGACTCTTCCTGATGACGAGGAGGAGGAAGATGAGGATGACAGGTTGTCAATGGTGGCCCTGGAAACAGAGCTTCAGAAGTACCTCCATGAAGATTGAAAACCGAGTTAAAAGGGAGTGGCACCCCGACCATCCGTCCAACCTTTAATGTGCTGTAGTGCAAAGAGGACATGAAGTGCAGAATGAAGAAATGGAGGCTTTCTTAGTCCGAAGACATAATCATACTCTACCATCCAGCCAGTAGTCTTTTAGAGACCAATGGAATTTTACCTTTATACATGATATACAGCTTGGTACCAAGTTTAATGAATATCATTATGAAGATGTTGATCAAAATGTCCTTGTTTGACATATAAGTAATTTCTCATAGCAAAACAAAGCAAAACCATCATGATGTATGTTTTTTTCTCTTTTAATTTATTCTTCAAATTTAGAAAAAGGTGAGGCATTAAAACATAGTAATGGTTAAATGGGATCCAGCTTTGCCACCCAAACCGACAAGTGATCCCAACCTTGAGTTGTTTGCCTCAGAGGAACCACACAGAGAACTGGATGGAAGTTAAAAGGAATTGTTTTACTGATTTAACTTCTGTGTCTGTTTTATGTTGGTGATTTTTATGTGTTTTTATCTATGCTCTAAGTATATTTACAATATTTTATCTATTTATTTTTATACATTAATAAATATTTGACCACAAATGTTATTCCTTTTTAAATAATTAAAGGCTCGCCTGTTGATCAGAATTGTAGAATGTTTAATTCATTTCTGTCATGCTAACACTGATAACCTATTTTAATTTCTTTGTATAGCCGTTTGTATTCAATTTATAATATTGGAGTACCAGATGGCTTTGCCTGACTGCTTCTAACGGCAGATATCCAGATAGCAAATGCTTTATGTCTCCTTAAGCTCAAATACTGGTCTTGCCCTTTGTCTCTGCATCAAGGCTGTCGGCAGTTAAAGGATGGTAAGCTCACGAGCCCTCGCTCTTAACCCCAGGGTTTCACTTGGGGATCATCAATAAATTACCATTTAAATAGAAGATATATTCTATATAAAAAAGTTTTCAATCGCTTCAATGTCATCTGACCCATTGTTTCCAAATATATATATATCAGATATAATTACTACATTGGAAAAATAAGACACACTTATTTCTATTGGATTTTAGGTCTTATATTTGTTTTAATAATTTCATTAAAAATCCACAATTTCATAATTTAAATCTCAGAATTGTTTAATATTCCATATCATGAGCTCTAATGACTTAAAACCAATGCAACATTGTATTACTACAACGCTATTGGAAATATCATGTTTAAAAACATATCGGTATTAACACGATTAACATGTTGGATATTTGTCCTGGTAAATCGTTAATGGCCAGCGTTCGTCTAAATATAAAGGATTCAAAGTCTGATTCCCAGTGTATTCGGTAATTTACAGGCAAGCAGAGCACAGCGGAACCTTTGTCCTCTTCACCCTCTGTTCAGGTTTAAAGACGGACGTTTACAAACGACGGACAAGCATGGGTACCCGAGTTGCTGTGAGTCAGGTAAATCAGCTTCAAATCCCAATTATTCTATTAAAGCAACTTAAAATAATATTGTTACTTTGTGAAGCTTTTACACAATTAGCCGCGTTGATAAACCATGTGGAAGACAGCACTGAGTCCACACATTTCCGCTATAACCTTCATGTTTGCTAACATGCTAATGACAACAGCCTGTTTATTAGCATGTACTCTGTTTACGTATCTTCTCTACAGCAATAACAGGGGTTATTATTCTGTTCGGACTATTCATCATAATTTTACTACAAGATAATAAATAATGTCCCTAATAAAACAGGGACATACCGTAACAGCTTATAGTGTGTGTGAGAGCCAAACCAGATGCATTTCAATACAACTATGTTTTAGTGTACATAACAGTAAACTTGAACTTATAGTCATGGTTTTATTTTCTACAGGTTCTTCGGTGGACTTTGAGGAATGCCACCCACTCTGTATTCGGCCCACTTCAGTTTGGGAGAGGCCATCTCCAGCCTCTGTGCGCTGGGGGCAGATTGTTGTGTTCCTCCACCAGCCAGGGGACTCTCCAGTCACCACAACACACCCATGAGCCCCACCCTCTGTCCAGGCAGCGGTCACAGAGCTGTCCCTCCCCTCTCTGGTTGATATGGGATTCACAGACTCCCAGGCAGAGCAGATATACGATGCCAGCTCCAAACTCAGAAGAACAAGTGCTTCCAAACACGCTCTGTCCACTCTCACAGCTATGTTCGTCTTGGGCCTCAATCCTTCCAGTGTGCTGAAAATTCTGGAGAAATGCCCTGAACTTTACACTATCAACGAATTGCAGCTTCAGCAGCGCATAGAAAACATGCGGAAACTAGGTTTAGTTGAAGGTGAGATCAAGATCTTTTTTGTCATAACGTTGTTGAAGAATTGCTTGAGGTCGACATACGTCATATTGGGGGCTTTTGAAAGATAATCAAACGTCTATTTTTCCTTATTTCCCATTAGGCAGTCTTCAAAGAGTGGTCTCCCATTTCCCCCAGATCCTGACTGTGCCTGTGAAGACAGTAAACAGATGGTGCTGTTCCTCAGGGAGAAGTGCCAGTTTACTTTCCAGCAGGTCACAGACATCCTGAGAGATAGTCCTGCCGTAATACTGGAAGACAAGGAGCAGCTGGAGTACAAGTTTCAGGTCAGTATTTATGGGCAAAACAGAATTTGAAGACATAACCATTGGCTCTGCACAAATTATGATGGGCCTTATAATTGAGTGACTGTTAAATCTGCATTCACTCTGATAAAAACAGAACATACATTTTAAGACACATTTAAATCAATATGTATAGAGACAGGCAACAGGTCCAATAGTAAACAGCCAATGTATTGACTTCTACAAAACCTGACCAAACATCACATGAAAGGCTGCAGAAGTAAAATAAACAATACCCTTGTTCACACAGATTGTATATTCAAACTAGACAATAATGACATGCTGTGTGGACTATTTACTTTTCCTCTTAGTAGCCTACAGTATACAATAAATCTACATATTTTATTGTTATGCCCCAACAGGAAATGCCGCGACAGATGTTAGTCGCTCATTTACATTTTACAAACGGAAAACATTTTCACCCATAAGATTTCCTATTTTAATAGTTTTTACAACGTGTTCCTGTAGCTTTTTCATCATCATCGTCATCATCATCCATAAATTCACTTTTTTTTCCAGCTGCGGGATAGCTCATCCATTTAATGCATTCTGGGACAATAGTGTCCATCAATGGCACACTCAAAACCAAATCTGATCTTTTTTTTGTGTGAACAAAATTCAATCTAAATCGCTTGGTAGTTAGGACACTGATGTAGTACTCCCTCTGGTGGTCATAATTAAACTCCACATCTCCTGGGCAACAGTGGCTGTGAATGAATCTCAGTGTTATTAAAGTGGTTTGTGAATTCGCTGTCTTTACAGAATGAAATCAAAGCTTATGTTGTGCTTTCATATGGATTTAGTCTGTATTTAATCAGTCTAATTGACATCATGAACTTGTTTCTAGGAGACCTGATTAAGATGCAGTCTCAAGAAAACAGAAACAAAACACAACTATAATATAAGGAATTAAAACCTAATTTAGCCGCAAATAATCGGATTTATGCCAAATAGCCATATGATTCCTAAGTTACTTGTTCTTCTTTTGATTTGAGTACAATGTACATACTACAATACACACACATGCACAGGACACGACCTATACACAGTAGGTCTGAATACATATACATAGATACATATAAAACTGAACCACTGTAACAGATGTTTGTTGTTTTTAACAGCATGTATCAACTCATCTCTCCACAGTACGTCTACTACCGAATGGGGGTCAAACAGGCGGACATGGTGAAGTCCAGGTTGTTCCGTTACACTCTGGAGGAGGTGCGCTGTCGACACTGTTTTCTGGAGCGCAGGGGCCTGTATCAAACCCCCGACAAGAAGGGACAGACCATGATCATCAACTCCAAACTGGACAGCATCCTCAAAATTGACCTGGACACTTTCCTCACGGACGTTGCCAACGGTTCAGCAGAGGAGTACGAGGTGTTTCAGAGACTCATGGCGAGAGAATGGCAGGAGGAGGAGCAGCGCAGGGGAGCCTTGAAGCTGATAGATGATGATGATGATGATGATGAAGAAGAAGATGAGGAGACTAGCGGGAAAAGTGCATACAGGAAGAGAAGAAAGAGATGACGGAACACTGGGAGGGGGAAAACCGATTTAATGAGGAAGTTAGATGAATAGAGAAATGATATATCTGATAATGATACATGAACCAATAAAATGTTTCCTTTTATCAGGTTGATGACTTCGGGTTTGTAATTAGGTACTATAGAAAATTCGAATCTAAAACACACATGGAAACAATGTTGCAGTTATTGTTACATAGCTTGTTCTCTTTTTAATGTACCCACCACTGAACCCTGCAGTTTAAAGTTGATTTTTGTTGGGTTTATCTCAGGGGCCCCAGACTGCAAAATAAGATGACGGCAGTGTGAGGTTAGGGCTGAAAGACGAGACTATGTTAAAAATAGTTACAACTCTTGTGTGTGAACATTTTCTATCATATATTCTTTCCTTAAGTGGCCCCACAAAGCAATTGTTCAGGCTTAATTGCCTTGATGCTTAATGTGAATCTTAACAATATAATCTACTTGGTTCTGAAATCATATTAAGCTATATCAGATATGAAACATCCAGGGTAGAAATCCCTGATAAAGTGCCAGCATGAGGGGCAGCTAACAGTATGAAAGCTCCACCCTGTTACTATGTGACTGCCAAGTGGTTTTCGCTTTCTCCATCCTTGTATTATCTGTAGGAGTAAACAGTGGAGCAGATAAGGCCAGCGGGTGAGAGGAGTCATACAAAGCATCTATTGATTTATAGAAGTGCGAAGCCCAATGGATGTGCAACACTGAGAGGTTTTTCTGGTCTGGAAATCAGGTAGGAAAACGTACCTTTACTCAATCAATAATTTGTTTATATGTGTGTCTGAAAATGTTTGTCAGAACAAGTGAATTTCTGTTTTATCTCAAGGGATGGCAGTGGTACGGTTATCATGATTATATTATTAAAAAATATTATTTTGTGTGTATTTAACTACGTACGACGTTGGGCCAAAAAAGGAAAGACATGGTTTATACAAGTAAATAAAGATAGGCCCAGTGTTATTGAGTGATCCATCTCTTCATAGTAACAAAAGGCAAGTTGAATGTTTTAGTCGTTAAGATTGTATAAGTGACAAAGCTGATGATTTAGACAACAGGATGATTTTTTTGCATATATTTTTCTAAAGTAACGTAGTAATTTTTCAAAAGTTATTTTTTCACAGAGAATTGTTGACAACATTTGAATTTGTTTTCAATCGCAACATAAAAGTCAATGGGCAGTCTGTTATTGTGTCCTCATGTTTGAATTATGGCTTCTCATTTTCCTAATGCAAAGCAGTGCACGCGTTAACACAACAGCAATACAACAAGATGGCTCTTTCCACGCAATAAAATACATTATTTTAAGATCAAAGTTCATAAATTAGAGTTTTTACACTCCTTAATCTAGTCAACCACTAATAGTAGTGCATACAATGATAACCTTACATAGAATAGTCTCTATACTTAGACCTATACTATACTGCCTGAACATTGATATTATTTTTGGTCTTTTCATCACCAGAAGGTTGCTGGAGGAAGTAGTCAACACAGCCCCCCTCAGTCACAGCATCTGTGCCTGCATCTATCAAAAGATAATGGCGTCAGCATTGATCATTTCCAACCTCACACAGGAATGGTTGGAGAGTCTGCGGCAGTGGCACCTGGAGTACTTTTTCATCCCCACCACAGTGATCACTGTTGCCACCTTGCTAGCCAACCCTGTTCTCGTGTCATGCATTTTCCTGTCCCGAGCCTTGCGTCAGGAGACACGTTACCTGCTGGTGGCCAACACCCTGACAGCAGACATACTCTACCTGATCCTCAACATGGCCACCATCATCTGTAACGCTTTGAGAGTTCCAATCCCCTGGCTGGTTTGTGAGCTGGTCACAGCCATCACTGTCACCACCTACTGCTGTGCCATCCTCACCGTCACCCTCATGGTGGTCGACACCTACGCTGCAGTTCGCTGGCCTCTCCGTTATCATGATGTTCTTCCACCTGCCCGCACTCACCGCATACTGGTGGGGGTGTGGGTGCTGGCGGCTCTGTACCCTTTCACCCTGCTGATCATGATGGAGATGGAGAAGGGGAATCCCCATGAGGTGGCTTTTTGTCTGGCCCTCATCTCCCTCGGCTTTTTTCAGGTCAATAACTTGGAGGGGGTCCACATCTACTTTTTTGTAGCTGCACTCATCTGTGCTTTACTCATTTTCGTGTGCTACATTCAGCTCTACATGGTAACAAGGACGCATGGTATTTGGCACAGCCGCTTCTCCAGGGCCCGGGTCACGCTGCTAGCTCACGGGGTTCTGCTCCTGCTCTACTTTGCCCCCGGCTTTCTTTTCACCCTGGAGCTCTTCCTTTTCCAGGAGAAAGCCATAAGTCAGGATGTTCGTGTGTGGATCAGCACTGTCAATATGTCTGTTTTCATGTTGCTGCCCAGGGCGTTTGCTCCATACCTGTATGGGCTGAGGTACAGGGAGATCTCTAAAACTTTAATGCAGCTGCTGCACCAGCACCGGAGACTTGGCCAGACCACAGTTTCTTGAAGACATCACCAACTGTACATTTTTCAAATTTCTCTAATGGATTTGGTTTAATATTCATATTTACTGTTTTCTCAAGTCCTACACAACAAACAAATATGTGTCTGCAAGGACAGTAGCCAGGATGAGTCTACATTTCTTATTTATTTTGACTAGCAAGCACTTTTTTTCCACATGTCTTATATTAATTTAACATATATAGATTGTTGGTGTAAACTGTCTTCTGTTTCAAAACAATCAACAAATAAACACTATAATTCCTTCATTTTAACTAAGTTTTTGACAACAGTAGTCAAATAAAAGAAATGTACAAAACAATTAGAACATAATCTCTTCCTCAGCTTGTTAAAATCCCCACATTCACAGAAACAATACATGAGCTACAGTCCTGGTTGTTCCCCTGTCCCTGTTTTCCATCACTTTTAACTGAAGCACACCCTCTTAATTCTTGTCTTTTCTTCTAAAAAAAATACATATTATGGCTACACTAATTGTAAACTGGAAACCCGACATTACTGCTGTTTGGATCAAAAATAAAACAATGCTGAACTCCATTGTTTTAAAACAATTGTGCGACCAAAAATTTGTTCTTTATTATCATTATGTAGTTAAGAGCCATGTAGCACCGGACACTCAGCCTCAGCTTTATGGCCCTTCTGTGGTAACAAAGCACTTAACTCCATTTGCTCTCAGTCATGTTTGTCTAAAACTGGATGTCCAAGACGATCATTAAAGGTCCCCTATTATACTGTTTTTCATCAATATATTATAGGTTTCAGATATATACAAAACATCTCTGAAGTGTTTGGCTCGAAATACCAAACAGATCATGCATTGTAGCATCCCATAATCCCCTCTGTTTCAGCCCTGTTTTAAAAGTGCTGATTCTCTTTCTGTTACTTTAGATGAAAATAAGGAGCCACTCCCCACGCCCCTCTGAGAGATATTTGGTTAAAAATAACACAATGGTGCTCTAGGAGGAGATTCAGGTGAAGACATGTAAAGGTGGATTTTGCATTATATGTCCCCTTTAACACATGCCTGACTGACTGCCGGAACTAGAGAGGAGGGGAAAAAAACTCCTTCTCTCACTTAGGAAGGTGTGATGGATGGTGATAAGTCAGACATCCTGGCTACAGGGCCTTATCTCTGTCTCTGTGAGTCATCAGTAAATTGTACAATAACTCAACAGCAGAGGGACACAGTTGTCTGTCCACTGGGCTGCGTCACTGCTCTTACTGCAGCACATCTAACCATTTGATATCAAGCCACTGGGCTCTCTTCACACTTCCTCTAAACACCTGCTCCTGGTGCTCATTGTCATCCTTTCTACATCTATAGATGGATCAAAATCACATTTGCTATTGTCTGCCATATTTGTATTAGATTTCATTGCAGTGGTATTACATAGCTCTTATAATACAACATGCCTGATTCTTTTCTGTATTGACTGATTAACCAGTTTTTTTATGGACATGTTTGCTCTTGACATTGATGCTTACCCGGCTTAAAGGTCCCATGTCATGCGGTTATTACCCGTCCCCTTGTGTGTTATGAAGGTTTTTATGCATGTAAACGGTCTGCAAAGTCACAAACCCTCAAAGTACACCCTGTAGCGAGTACAACTCTAACACAGAAAAGACCTGACTATGCTGCCCCAGAACGCCTCGTTGGAGATTTCTCATTTTCCATTGTTTTCTTCCTGGGTACAGTGACGTGCCCATACCCAAATGGACCGATCCGTGGAGCTCCACACACACACACACACACACACACACACACACACACACACACACACACACACACACACACACACACACACACACACACACACAGCGGCGAAAACTGTGACGCGCTGGGGGGTGCTAGTGGAGCCTTGCAGCGGCGAAATTGTGGCGCGCTTACACGTTTGGGGGTGCGGGTGCTAGTGGAGCCTCACAGATGGGGGACTGCAGCCCCCTCAGCACCCTCAGCACCCCCTTCACGCGTCCATTCGCGATGTCTCGCTGTCTCGCAGATCCCACGCAGCAAGCAGGAAATGCTCACACTGTCCGCTCCTCGCAGCAGCGAGCCGCGCAACGTCCCGCCAACACGGCACCCAGACCCCACGCAGCATTCTCATCTGTTTGTCCTTACTGGTGTCATTTTCTGGTTGCTAACGCCATTGTAACACATAATCACTGATGTTCCGCTGTAATGGTGGTAGACTCATCAGAACAGAGTGGGCGAGCTGACCAATCAGAGCACAGTGGCAGTGGCGGCGCCAAAGTATTTTTGTTGGTTAATCTATGGTAGGGCTAACCCATACAGTGGTGGGGCTCAAATCAGTATTTGCAATGTAATTACATACACGCTATATCGCCCCCCTTGACAGATTAACGCCACGCGTGAGGTTTAGATTATTTCCCTGTCTCAATCAAAATTGAACTGTATGAAATAAAACGGCACATTTGTCTTGTAGTAAATAAAAAGGGATCACTGTGAACGTGACGTATGATAGTACACGTGGAAGATCCAATGGGGATACAGAATGGCGGTTCCGACTGATCTCAATCAGTAAGGCATGACGCAGACCTTAACGTTTCGTTGCTCTGATTGGCTGTAGGTCTATTCAAATTGCATTCGGAGGCATTTTGATCTGACCGCGGCCGCGCTGATATTATAACGCGAGAGAATTTCCACACCTTTAGTGTATAAAACTCCCCCACTACTTAGACTATTCCTTGCACCCCTCTTCTAGCATAAACCCGAATGGTCTCTCTCAACCATATTGCATCAGTAACGTGCACTTGTTGTTACAGCAGGATCCGTTTGTGTGTTGTGGACACGACCGGTAGGCTATATTTTCGCAATCCGTGTTCTCAACATGCTTACTTTAACATAATTGTTCGTGGTGGGGCTAAGGTGGGGTTAAGCCATTTATTGGTATGGCTGTAGGCTGTAGCCTACCCCAGCCATAGCCTGGCGCCGCCACTGCACAGTGGGCACAGGGAGGGGGTAGGAGCTCCAACAAGCCGTTTAGGACAGAGAGTGAATACACACTATACAGAGATACTGTATGAGAAACCAATGTGAGTTTGGAAAATTGCACAATATAAATCTATTCTAGTATACCTCAACAATGGAATTATGATCAGTAGAAATGGCCATGACATGGGACCTTTAACGTCCTTGCGGTATTCTCTGATTGCATGGTTTTGTTGTGGTAGACTCATAAAGCAAGTGCCTGAGGGCCAAGTTAAACCTGACTCGTGCATTATTCTTGCAATTCATCCATGTGCTTAAGTTGGTAATTGAATTGCCGGTGTCACTCAACATCTGGATTTTCCAGTCAGTTTGTTTTACTGATACCTTGAGTTATACCTATATTTAGACACAGGGACGTGCACAGTTACGGGCTAATGCTGCCCGGGCAACGGACCTTTTTGGCTGACCTGCTGCCCCTCTGGAGAGAGCAAGAGGCTTTCTGTTGTGGCCGAATCAACATGATAAGCCCACAATTAGTATTGTAGCGTCTCGCTGCGATAAAACACACCTTGTCAGCGCTGTCATCTGCCCCCAGTCACGTGACTTTGTTTACAATCTGACAGCTGAAAGCAAAGGACAGCCCTCCTTAGACGTGACATCCTGCTTCTATGAAGTTTGATAATGCCTGAATGTTTCCTGTTACTTACGACACAGATAGGACCGTGTGTGTCTATAAATACATATTGCTTGTGTGTACATTTCATGGTGTACCCTCCCAAGCTGTATTTTCCATAAAGAATAATAATAATGTTTAAAGGGTTAAATCCCCCCAGTGGGCCCTACTCACATGTTTCAAAACAGTGTAAACTGGGTCGTTGATAACATCGTGCAAACTTTCAGGGAACTCATTTGGGAGCTCTGAGAAATATGTTGCAACAGGGTAAGGAAGTTGTGACATCCTTTGTTCCAAACTGAGCTCCTCCTTCATCCTCACCTGAGAGAGAAAAGCAAGCATGCTGCGTTCCATCCTGTTTTCACCGTCCTCAGGGTCACGTGACAGCTATGTTTGTTGTTTGCCACAAATACATGTTTTTTTTTCATTGGATATCGATATTACAACTATATGAATACATGTCCGTCAGTCTGGCATTATGTAATAATTATATAACAAATTGTTTTTAATGATGGTTGCCTTTAGAATACACTTTCAACGTAGTGTGTAAGTGTTCTTTACACGGTAATGTTAAAAAAACGCTATAGGCTAACGATAAGTCGTATTATTTTTGCGTGTATCACTTCTTGTTGTGATCTTTTCCTCCACCGAAAGCTGAGTTTGTTTGCAAACAAAGGACAGCCACGTGGAAAACGAGAGGCGTTTGGGAATTGTGTTTTTTCTTTGGGCAAAAAGTAAGCGACAACAAGTATTTGAACTCAATTACCCATGATGCACCGCTAGGACCAGCTGAGTGGGTGCTGCGGGCTGGATTTTTTTTTCTGCCTGACAAGTATATATGGGTTCTGTGTTTACTGTTAGCTAGTTAGATCTTTTAGTTTTTGTCACCACCAGAAAGTCACAATGTCCCGTCTACTTTGTTCGCCATAACTAATCGACGGCATATATTGTAAAAGTTAGTGATACACTATTTCTCAAATACAGAGTTTTTATCCATACTTTTTTTGTTTTTGTTTTGTCTGAACTGAAGAGGAAGCCTCATCTGGAAACATCTGCTCAAGGTAAACACTTTTCTCAAAGAAGCAAGTTTTAATGAGTTAGTGAGTTCTGAATCTATAAGTATTTTTGGCTTTTCGGTTTAAGTTTTGTCCTGCTGAGTAAAGCTTGTGTTTTTGTTAAGTATGTTGTCAAGGAAGGGGTAACGGTCGGCAGGAGGCAAGTGTCCTTTGTCTAACCAGACGGAACACAGTGTGTTATTCCTCTTAGTTACCTGGAAAAATATTATACATATGCCTATATAGCCTAGATTTAACTTACTTATCTATAATTACTTCTTAAATTAAGGTGCATAATGAGATAATTAAACGCTTTAATATATATATTTAAAACAACAGAAACATGTATAATGTATTATTATCTTTTCTCTTGTCAATTTATCTTACTTTACATAGTTCACAGTAAATAGTTAGATTTTAAAATGTAATACTTTAAAAATGGTTATGTTTTTTTGTAGGCTATTTTTAAATGTAATATTATTGTATGTACCTCAATGCTTCTTAGTCACAGATTATTTTTTATTACAGTGTTTATTTTTTAGTTTTCTTTAACTCCAAAAAAAAAGCCTTGCACAATGTGTATTGTTCCTGAGGATAATGACAAAGATCAGTCTTTTGTATTCTTTTTTATTCTATCTTTCTGCGTCACACACATCTGGATAAACCTGTACTCTGGTCTTCTTGACTTCAGGTAGGTGCTGCTGAAGGCATATAACACACGTGAATAGGTTAAGTCTTCCTAGGCTGGGCCACAGTTAAAAATATCCTGCGATTAATGACCTCACAGGAGGAAAGGCAGACCTGCTGCCAACTTTAACATCGGCAGTGTGACTATAGATCAGAGAGTTTAATGTGTTGATGAGATATCTTCAGGAACTTGAGAATTGGCTGTCCTAAATATACACCCAGTCTTTTTTGAGTCTAACTAAAGTTAATGGAACACATTGGTTGTTTGCTAAGTAGAATAATCTCTAAGGTTACAGAAAAACATGACTTAAGGTTATTAGTAGCATTGACTTTGCACTTGTTCAAACAATGATTATGTAGTGGCTGATAGCATCCCTTCCCCCACTCTCTTTCAAAACAAACCTGACAGAAATATATGAGACGCTCAACCGTCCTCTTTCCCGCCTCTGTCTTTGTTATTCCATCTCATGCAAGTTCATTGTGCTGCAGGGCACAACTGTTTCGCAGCATTGATGATATAATGGGACCGGCTCACGGATTTATGGTTTCATTCCTTGAAACTACTTACTGCATTAAACCGTTATGAAAGGCATATTAACACTACCCCATGGAATTTCTTTTTGAAACACATGTTTTCTGCCTCTTGCTCTGTTGTTTGTTTACCCATGGTGAATGTTCTCAATTTGTACCACAGTGATCCAATTAGGTTTTATAACTTTCTAAATGTATGAGCTATCCTCTCCTACCACTCATAGAATGCCATTATAAAAACATATACTGATATTTTATGAAAATATGTTTGTTTTTTAATAATACAGCACTTCTCCATCCTCAGATCATCCTAAAGTTAAGTGAAGGCGTACTTCTGAGGTGGCAGCCATGGTGCTGATTCTGGGCAGAAGGATGACCAGGGAGGACTCTGTCATCAACGATTCACCAGCTGTCAAACGCAAGGTGCAGTTAAACACTTTCTGCTTCAATTTTACCTAATTAAAGGAAAAAAACGATGTCAATCTTTATACATGTATGTTGTTGTTGTTGTTGTTGTGTCTTAAGGTGTTTGAGGTTGACTCCAAAACTTTTGCCAGCCAGGATGTCTTGGACTTCTGTTCTGGCTCATCCCACTCAGAGGAGATCCTCCAGGTTTTCAATGAGTTTCGTGACAGCCGCCTGTTCACCGATGTTGTCATCAGCGTGCAGGGCCGGGAGTTCCCCTGCCATCGCGCCGTGCTCTCTGCCTGCTCCTCCTACTTCAGAGCCATGTTCTGCAACGACCACCGTGAGAGCCGCGAGATGCTGGTCGAGATCAACGGCATCCTGGCCGAGGCGATGGACTCTTTCCTCACCTATGTTTACACCGGCCGCGCCAAGATCACCACAGAGAATGTCCAGTTCCTCTTTGAGACTTCCAGCCTCTTCCAGATCTACACACTGCGTGACGCCTGTGCCAAGTTTCTTGAAGATCAGCTGGACCCTTGCAACTGCCTGGGCATCCAGCGCTTTGCAGATGCTCATTCCCTGAAGCAGCTAGCCAGCCGCTGCCGCAGTTACGCCATGGCCAACTTCTCAGATGTGGCTCAGCATGAGGAGTTCCTCGACCTTTGCAAGGAAGAGTTGGAAGAGTACACTGCCAATGATGAGCTGTGTATCGGTAAGGAGGAGGTGGTGTTTGAGGCAGTGATGAGATGGGTGTACCACGGTGTGGAGCAGAGGAAGCCCATGCTGAAGGCCCTGCTGCACCATGTGCGGCTGCCCCTCCTGCACCCAAACTACTTTGTCCAGACAGTGGAAGGAGACCAGCTGATCCAGAACGCTCCAGAGTGCTACCAGCTTCTGCACGAGGCCAGACGCTATCATGTGCTCGGAAATGAAATGATGTCACCCAGAACTCGTCCACGCAGGTAACTAAAATTTTGTCCGACTAGTTATGAGGAAGGTTTCTATTTTACAATGTGAAACAGGCAATAATACAGGAATCTGTTTTTTCTGGGAGGAACATTTTTGGCTTGTGGAAGTAGTATGACCTTTTAAGTTCTGACAGTGCTGTGGTGCAGTCACAGGAGTGATCAATGACTGTTATCTCTGCTTTGTTATGCACCAGGTCACAAAGAAAAAATACACGTTTTTTTCCTTTCTGACAGCTAGGTGTCTCTTTGGGTTAGAACATCTCATACACAGTGATGACAGAGGTCAGCGCGAGTTTAGAGAACCTGTTTTTTAAGCACTTAGTAGGTCATTTATCCCCCATTGTATAGCAAGAGGTTACGATATGCTCATGAACTTGGTGCTCCCGGCAGTGTTGTTGTTACATCTATGTGTGTGAGTGTGTGTGTGAGAGAAAGAGAGAGAGAAAAACAGACACCCAGACAGACAGACACAAAGACATAGAGTTGTTGTACTGAACAGACAGGTCGTCAATTGAAGGAGTCGTTCTTTTGTTGCCTTGTTTTGTAATGGAAATGATAATGAGGGAGGCAGGGCATGTTTGTACATCGACGGGTTGGCTTGAAAACAATTAAATAATGTGATGCAAGTTATGGCAATGGTGAAATATTGAGTCTTGTTTTCATACCAGCAGGGTAACTCACCTTGCTTATGTGTTCAGTTTACGCACCTGTTCTCTTATAACCTGTTTACCAAATGTTATTTTATTAACGGTGAGTTTGGAGAGTCGCCATTTGGATTAACAATATAGTAGTTAGTAGATAAAGGACTAAAGTCAACGCTGACTAAAATCATTGAATAAGATACAAAATGGACCATATGGTACCCTGCAGTAAAACAAACAACAGTACAGCTGCCTTTGTGTGTTAGACAACTCACCACAGTGCCAGCTGTCAGTTATTCAGGCAGTGAGACGTGTATTTCAGGTGTATTGTGTCAGTATCCAGGCAGATCTGTTCAAATCAGCCAGCCAATCAGTCCTCGCATTGGAAGCTTTGTTTGCCCTGAGGGCCAAATCTGCTCCTGCTCGAAACAGCTGCCTGGTTCTCCCCTTTTTGTGTTTATCGGCGCCTTTATATTCTCTTGGCAAGCCTCTAGGATGTAATTAATAACATGAGCACGCATTGCATGTACTTAAACACACATAAAACAAAATGCTCGGGGACTGCCTCATAGAACACACGCACGTGAAACAAACAGCTCTCATCTCCCACCTGCGCCTGACCTATATCCCATGTGGGGTAAAGTATAAAAGTAAAATATACTTTTGTTTCACATTTGTACTTACAGTGGTTTCTAGAAAGTACTGGGATTCTTTATACAGTATCCGAAAAACAAAAGAAGCTGCAGTTAATTAGCTCCCCCTGGGAAATGCCGTCATATCCATGGCATGTGTTAAACTGCCAGAGAGGAAAGCTTTGTGATTTTGGAAATTCAGCTCAAGCCTAGCCCTTAGTGTGTTTTTGTTATATTGATTGATACTTTCATTGTTAATTGAACTTTGCCTTCAAGATAAGAGTAGCTGTTTCTTTGGAAGCCACGACTCTGTTCCTGCTCTGGTACAAATTTCAGCTTTGTGTAATTTGAAATCCATCCTAGTGGTGACATGTTTATATGTCTTCATGACCTTTGTATAGGCCTCAAGATACACAGTGGTTTAATTAGATATGATATATATATTCTTTAATCTGTCACTCGTGTAATGAACTTTTAATTTAACATGCTTGTCTTGCCTTTTTATAATAGTTTAAACTGTGTTGTTTTTCCCTTCCATCTCCACATTGTTCATGTCTTTCTCTCTGCCTCACCTTGTCTGCTTACAGGTCGACTGGCTTTTCTGAGGTGATCGTGGTGGTGGGTGGTTGTGAGAGAGTGGGGGGCTTCAACCTGCCCTACACTGAATGCTATGAGCCAGTCACAGGAGAGTGGAGATCACTGGCCAAACTACCTGAGTTTACCAAGTCAGAGTATGCTGTCTGCGCCCTTCGCAACGACATCCTGGTGTCAGGTAAGAACCCACTGTTTGTTTTTAATAACCATTCTATGGCATTCTCCTATCTGGGCATAAAATGAACACTGAGATACACATATACTGTATAACTATTAACTGTGGCAGTTGTCAAGTTACACGTTTGATCTGTTTTTTCTTAGCATGTTGTCTTTTATTTTAATATTTTTTTGAAATAATCATAACTCATAGTTTGTTTGTATTTGACAACAAATATTTTTGGCGATTTAAAATTCAGAATTGGCAGTACATTTAATCTCACCTTGGTTCAAATATTGTTACCCCAATTTCTTCATATTGTTATGGTGTTGGTTGTTACAAAACCCAGTAATAGTAAAATTGTGCAATTCCTAAATAGAACATTTCACAAGCACACCCTTAAGGCACAAGATCGGTCTCTTTCTTGGCTTGGCTTGCCATTCGATTCCCGAGTGGAGTAGCAGGAAAGGGCCGGGGTGGCTGTTTGCCCTGTGTTATTTTTACAGTGACAGCATGTTTGAGTTGAAGGAAAATATGAGAGCAACATCTGGATGCAAACTCCAGGCTCAGTGCTGTGAGAGGCTTTATTTGGCCAACTCAGTATATTCCTTTTGGCCAATCATCAGGGTCACCACCTTTTTCATCCGTTCAGCAGCTTTATACGAACTGTATGCAACAACTTGCTCCCTGGCAAGGCTGCTGCATTTTTGGAGCTTAGCATGCGCCAAGTGTGGCGTAAGCCTCCTTTGTTAAAAAAAAGATGCCTGGATTAAACAAGACACTGTAATTATATCTTTCGTATTGCCTGATGATGTCAGGGTGAAGGTAGTTCCTGAAGCCAAACATTGAGGTTGTGTATACAAGCTGCATGTTGGATAGAGGCCAAGGAGGCTTTGTTTTCTTTTTTACTTCATTTTGTTTTTGTGCAATAGTTACTGAGAATATGCATTGACAGTAACTGCTCATGCTCAGACATGTTTTGAATGAGCTACAAAACATTACTGGAGAAGAACGGAGGTTAAAAGATAAAGAGGGGAGATAAGAATTAAAGGGATGAAAAGAGAAAAAAAAGTTCTCTCCTTACGCCAATAGTGTGCAAGTGTTTGCTTTTTTATGCTCTTAGTGTGCAAAGCCCTCGTGCGCTCTATCAATCTGACCTCAAGCGCTGCCTGGAATAGTCAACATACCCTTCCCCCTTGTCTCCGTGTCTCGCACACATCCGTACTGTACACACAACTGCTTGATAGCATATTAGGATCTCCATTGACCCACTTCCTTCCTTTTATAACACATCTGCCCTGACACATTTAATCCCCTTTTCTCAATTTTATTTTATCTTGCACTCTCTCAATCACATTCCCACACACACATGGATTCTGTCTGTCTGTCTGTCTGCCCCTCTCCTCATACTGGGAAATGGTGCAAATACCTTGGAGAGCCTCCAGTCTCCAACACAGCTGCAGTTAGCTGTGGTCTTAAAGAGGATGTGGCTCAATTGAGCACAGTCAGCATGATTTCAATTATAATCTGATCTCACACAATAAATCAAGCTTGGTTAAAACCCCAGATTCATTTAATTAAATAAAGGTTAACCATGACATTAAACTTAATTATTTACTCTTATTTGATAACCACTAATACATACAACGTTTTTTAAAAGGACAAGTAATAATGTACCATGGCTAAGTACATTTCTGACGCCCTTACCCAACAAGGCAATGAAAAAAACCATTAATATTGAACCCTGAAATAAAATAAATGTTTCTGTTTGCTACACATTGAATGTACCGCATATTTTCTTATCAGCTAATCAGCAGCAAAACACATGTGCTTGCCTCACAAATTACAGAGCGGTCCATGTCACAGGTAACCTGACAACACGAATGTGACAACATACTGAGCTGTAAGAATGAGTCAATCTCAAAACTCTGTCTCATAAATCTTTGTTGGACCTCCCAATGACACTGCTTCTTGTGTTCTAAGAACAGTGATTACGGAAGGACATATTTGTTGAGAAATGACCGCCTACAGTACTACTTATTCTAATGATCTTTCCTTGTGTGCAAGGCTCTATTTGAAGTTGTTCGTCCTTTGTCAACAAGTTTTATGTATGCAAATATTTGAAGACAGAAGCCTTGGGGGCAGCAGACTGTTGTCTCTTGTACTATCCAGCAGATTATCGAGCAGACACTTGCGACTAACTTCCTTCCCATGGCTCCTTCTGTCTGTCTGCCACTGTGTAATTTTAATGGAGGCAACATTAACACAGGCCTACCACCTGTCCTCTCTGTCACTCAACTACAGAAAGAAAAAAACTGCTTTTTTGCATGTGAATACAAAAGAGGCCAAGAAGCCTTTTGTTTAAACCTGCAGGCTTTCTTTATCCCTTTATCTTTGCCCCATATAACCACCCACCAGTGTTCAGGACAAAAAAAACACCCAATGGCAAGATGCAAACACAACAACAACAACAACAACAACAACAATGTGATGATGAATTGTTTTGCATTGTCCAGGACATATCATGTCTAAATTGATGTTTGTTCAATAGGAACCTTTTCTTCTCTAAAGGGCAGCTTAAGGTTTTGACCTTAGGGTGTTCTTATTAATTTTGATCATCTGTATTCCATTGACTGATACCGCCACCATGTGATCAATTTAAGTCCCATTGTGAAATAACACAGATTGTCACTGACTTCTTTGTTTATGTGCTTTAGTCTTGTTGGTTTCCATTCTACATCCTGCTCCAAGATTGTTTTCTTTCGAACTCAATGTTGCATAAAAGCCATCAGATAACTGCTATCAGATCTAAAATTAGTGCATTAGTCTCAATCGTTCACTTACTCTTTAAATGGCTTTTACATAATGTTACATTTTCCTTTTTAACCTACATTTAAGGAAGTTTTCTTAGGTCTTGTCTGATTTACCTACATTTCATCATGTCTTTGTCTGTCATGGTTAACAGCCAGCGTTGTGTGTTTAGTTCAAAGTTATACTTATCTCCTAACTGGACATGATGTATCTGAATTTGACTGTGCTGGGTCTTGAGAGTTCAAACCAAGATTGGCACATTTAAGATATGCATAGACACACACTTAAACATTAATCTGTGTTTCCTAATGAATGCACAGGTGTAGACTTTCGGTTTGTTTATCATTTCTATAGCAAACACACGATGGTCCTTTTGCACCAAATAGAGCCACAGCATTTCTACAACTGCAGTCTGACTGACTATCACCTGTTGTCTCTGGGTAAACATGCACCTTAAGAAGATGAAGAGATAATATTAACAGGCAATCAAATAGCTTACAGTGTGACCCAGTCACTAGCCCTGACATGTACCCCTCTCTCTCTGGCATGCATGTCTGTTGATTCTTCACACACCAAGGGAAAATCCAAACAGGGCAACAAAAGCTAACTTTTAACCAAGAACGGTCCTGGTTTATTTTGAAACGTTTTATTATATTAGATCAACTGGATCACAAATGACAACAACAACAATCAGAGCTGTCTAGTGCTAAATGTTTTTCCTGACTATTCAATGTCTTGCATGGTTGTCCCTTGGTGCTTTCAGGTGGTCGTATCAACAGCAGGGACGTGTGGATGTATAACTCCCAGCTCAACCTGTGGATCAGAGTGGCTTCTCTTAACAAAGGTCCGCTGGAGACACAAGATGGGCGTCCTACTGGGCAAGGTAAGCAGGGAGCCTAAATCTGGATCTATGCATCTCTATCCGGATGCATGGATACTTTAGCGTAGATGCCTGTGATGTAGGAAGTAATTCATAGTTCAGATTTCACTCCTTAGCACCTTCACCAAACTAGATAACTCTGTAGTATGTTATCAGGCTTTCTTGTATACCCAAAAGTAATCCTGCCTCTCACTTCCTACATGATATAGAGCGACTATGGATAATCTCTGATTTATAGAAATTCTGAGCCATCAAAACTAGCCAGTCACAATTTAGGCAGTCTTCACTAGGTCGGAACCACCATAGCCTGAAACACATGGTTATATTTCTAAAGAGTGTAAAGTGTGAGGCTTCGACTCTTCAAAGGGCTACGGCATGTCCCCCTAACACACACTTATAAGTTAAGCAACAGTTGGGTTTCCCAAGAGAAAGTGATACCTTCTTACAGAAATGTAAGCCATGGGTGCTTCTGAGGAATAGAAAGCCAATGATTTTTAGACCTTTAAACACTACATGAGGTAAATCATAATGGAGAGGACATTTAACAAAACTGTTGAATCACGTGCTGGTAAGTGATGGAGCTTTTTGACTGCTTTCTACTCAGTCCTATGTCTCATTCCACTGTAAGACATGCTATTTACCTGCAGGCTTAATATCTTTTCTGAAACACTTGAGTCTTTGCATATTCGTTTTGCATATTAGTGATGATTGTATCCATAAGTCATGTCAACTGAGACATACAGTAAGTGACTCCTTAGTGACAGAAAAACGTAGGAATTCCCGCCATATTTTATTAATTGCCTGCTTTCTTGTCTTGTTTTTTGTGAGTGACACATTCCTTTGTTGCCCTGGGGTTTGTAAACGGCCGGTGCCAGCAAGTCCTGCACCTCCTGAATACTTATGAGCAGATTCAATAAAGAGAAGGAAGTTTGCCTATTATTCAAAACTGGCATATATACAAGTTCCTTAGCTAATGGAAAGGTGCAGTTGATTCGCCCACACTTTGAAAATACTTCAACTGTCATTTGCAGTTGGTCGTATACTGTAAACACCATATCTGTAAAGTGCTAAACCGGGATCATGGTTGTTTGGTTGTGATATTTTAGTAAACTGAGTGTACATGTGAACTCAGCACTAATCCGCGAAAACTGTTTCTACTCATCTGCTGTTACTATTTAAAGTCTCTAGTACAAAGCCAAGAGGACATTGTTGTTTGAGGGCAATGGAAGTTTAGTGGACGTGTGCCAGCACCTCACACTTCCAAGTTAAGGTCTATCTTAGTCTACTCATATCATAATCAATGTGGCTCTGCCATACTGTAAGCCTGGAGTGGCTATAGATAGCTGTAAGACACCCTGATAACCCTGTAAACACACACTGGATTTGAATACACTTACTATGTAAATATGTACATTACAAGGCTCTTCCTTTTCCTAAAGGAAACTCTATTATTAATTTAAATTACTGTATTTCTCACCTTAAGTGTTTTTCTTTAACCTCATGTTGTGTTTGCAAATGCTCTTAAACGAGTAGTATAGTCTGTTTTTATTGCATGGCATTCACTTCTGTCTTTAAAACGCGGTTGTCTGGACTATCTTTGTGTAAAACAAATGTTAACCACTTGAAAAACAATGATGTGGGTATCTAACGCAAGATTTTGAACTGTAATTATCTGTTATTATGGTTGCGTAAAGAAGAACGGCCGTTAATTTATTGTTGAATGCAGGCAGAGAATTTCTATTGTTTGTTTTTTTAAAGCAAGTATAACCAGAGGACTCACGCTCACACACACCACACACAAACTCATGTGTGTGCTTTAGCTATCATCACATGTACACACACTTGTAAACACGTAAAAAGAACACGGGCACAAGTACAATTATTCTTGGAAACCTTTGGGCTCTAACAGAACTTTATTTACTTTGTCAGAAAGAGCCTCATCTTTAGGGAATTCTGCAAATATATTTGAATAAAGATTGAAAGCTCGGCTTGTGGCAAATCTGTATTGGATTGTTCCAAACAACGCTTAGTTGCCTTGACCCAGAAAGAACAAACACATGTGCGTGCATGTGCCAGCTACACAAAGGTCCTCCACAACAATGAGGTAATCATCTGGAGGGTCACACTCTGCCTGTAAAAGTCAGTGATTAACTCTGAAGTGAGTCATGTATCAAGTTAGAATCAAAACAAGATAGACCAAAATGAACTGCATCTTTGTCCAAATGACCAGGCGTCGCTAACAACATAAAAGAGGCAGTTATACATGTGTAGTGCTACACTGCATAAACACATTTGTATCCCTTCCTTAACAACACATTCTTCTTATATTATTTTCTGCGACCACTCTCTGTATTTGTCCCACACGTGGATCTGTCTTCTCCTTTTTCCTCTTCTCATATTGTCTTCTTTCTGTCTGTCACAGAGGTATTTTCCGTTGTATTCAACCTAGTTTTGTGCTATCTTCTCACCTCATGCCCTTCTTTGTTTCATTATTCCTCTGAACTCTGTGGTATTCATTCCATTTAATTTCTTCATATATTTTTTCCAGTTTGATCTGGAATGCTTTTGGTTATGTTTCCAGGTTATCTCTGCCCTCAAAATCATAGGGTATCTTTTTTCACACCATTCTTCCTCCTCCTGAGTTTGTACCCAGTCATTTCCTCATTCTGTCTGTCATTTCCTCTTTTGATGTGCAGCACTATGCTTCAGTTGGAATGGAGAAACAAGGCTGAGTGTTGTCAACAAGCCTGTATAAGGACCATGTATGCTTGTTCAAGCTTTCGTGCAAAGAACCTCAGTACTGGCTTCCACTAACTCATTATTCAAACAATTTGCATACTCAGTAGACAAATCGTATTTTTTTTTATTTTTCATGCTCAAACATGCCCACTTTTATCTTACCTTATGTGATGACCTTAAATAACCTATATCTAGATATACCTTGTGACTACCTTAAAGTTAAACCTAAAGCTGGTTCTTGTAGAGATAGCAGAACAAGATCACACACACTCCTCAGTATTGTGTTGTTGGACTGGTCCTGTTTCCATGGAGTAGAAGCAAATATAGGTCATCGCTTGTTTGCCTCTCCCTGTTATGGCTGCACTTGGTGACGGCTGTTTTCATGATGTCTCTCTCCCTCTCTTTCCTTCTCTTTATCTCTGTCTCGTTGTCACATCTCTATCTTTTCCCCTATACTCTGATGTCGTTTGCCCCCCGAAGTCCTGAGTGTTTCTATCGTGGTCACTTCGTCTCACCTCTCTGCATGTTAATCATTCAGCCACTGACAGTGTTTGAGCGGGGTCATAAAATGAACGTGCTTACTCTGTGGTTGGCAAGTGTGTCTTCAGAAAGCCATGAATCACGTTTGGCTTTGTGTTTATGTGATAACCACATACCTAGAGTATATGCTGCCGTTATCGAGCTAATGTGGAATGTGCCTATATAAATGCACTTGCACTTCTATATATTGAAACCATGCTGGATGTTTTTTCAAGTGACTTCAGGGGTGGGGCGAACTTCAACTTGATGGTGCTTTTAAGGGTCTGGTTAACGAAATGATGAGTGAAATGTGTTTTCTCTTTAATAAGATTCCCTATTACTCTGAGTAATCCTCAGCCCTCATTGACGACAATGTCTATACACTTTTTTATTTTTTTATTTTAATTAACGGCAAGGTCTGGGGATTATCCAAAAAAATGTTTTTGGAGAGCTGCTTTCTGGAAATGTATCTTCCACGCCACACAATCCCCTTATCTTTCTTTTGTTTTACTTTATTATCTTTCATTTGTAGCAACAAACAATCTGCTAAAATCCACCCATTTCAATTTGTCCAGTGAATGTAGAAACACAGAAACGTTCATGAAGGTGTTTTAATCTGTATCAACTGACAGTTTAAAAAGGGGGTAGTTCGATCAGTTAGCCCAGGTGTCGAATGCAAATATTCCATGTCCCTCATCCACTTCCGTCTTTTTGTTCCTTATTTTTTCCTCCATCTCTCTTTGTGTCTTTGTTCCTCTCTTCTCTCTCCGCCTCTCTCTTTCTCACCTCTGTACTTGTTTATGCTTCAGATTTTGTGGAGACAGGAACAGCCTGAAGGTTTTCTGTTGCATAACACGTGTCTGTTGATGAGCGTTCGCTCTTGAAACATGATCTCCTTCCAGCCATTGAGGAAGTAGAAGTTTTACATAAATCTTTTCCTTACAGTTTTGTTCCTCCATTCTTCATGCCTCATGTTCACATTTTGCCATTCATTGCGCTCTAGGGGATAGTATGTTTTACCACAAGGCATTTGTTATATATGAGAGCATATCTTGCGTCAACACAATTCTCCAGATTGTGATGCTTTAACTTCCAGTAAGATGTGTGTTTTTGTTAGATGCTCAGATCTCATCATCCAGTAAATGAAATTGGACCACATTTAATCAACCAACTTAGAACATTTAGTTTATAGACTGACTTTACAACGGGTTATTATTTTGAAATGTAAATTATAATGGGAATTAACAGAATATGTTGACGCCAGTTCATGGTTAGCAAATGCACTTTTTCCTGCAGTGTTAACAGTTATAAGAGCAAATAAGACAATGGTGCTTGCTCACAAGCAGTACGTCATCTTCCATCTACACCGGATAGACTGGTTCTCTATGTGCTGACGTAGAAGCTATTGTTGATACTGTTGAACTAGTAAGCTATAATATAAACTCTCTTATACTGAAAGTGACGTGTTTATGTGGTGTATGTTCAAAAGTATATATCACACCTAAACACAACTCATAACTTTTAATAATCATGCTCTGTGTGGTTCCCAGGCAGTCATTTCCACTCCGCTCATCTGAATGTGTGTCTGCCCTCAGGTATATGCTGTTGGTGGCTACGATGGGCAGAGCCGCCTGAGCAGTGTGGAGTGTTATGACTCCTTCTCTAACCGCTGGACTGAAGTGGCTCCCATGAAAGAGGCGGTCAGCTCTCCGGCCGTGGCCAGCTGTGCCAGCAAGCTGTTTGTCATAGGAGGAGGACCTGATGACGAGACCTGTTCAGACAAGGTGCGAAACAGATGTGTTCTGCCCCAACTACACACTTAGGCACACACTGATGACAAGTGAGGTGCTTTTTGTCTCAACTTACTAGTTTTCAGTTAATATACCTTGGAGATGCAGGTTATGTGGACTTTTCAGTGAGTAGTCTGAACAAGAATGACATGTTGGTCAAGAGAGGTATATACTAAACTGGGCAGTGCTACAGATGGGCCAAAACAATATAAGCATTATTTCCTTACAGGCCTATCCCTGAAAGGAAAATGCTTAATAAAATAAAGCATCCTGAGTCACCAGTCATGACTAAACTTTTCTGAGGTAAAAATCAGGAATGACCGGCTTAACTGAAATAGTTTCATTATGTTTTGATTGACAGCCATGATGCTGGTAATAAACAGGAAGAACGTTGAATTTGCTTCTATTGAGGTTAAGGTTCCTGTGTCATTTATTTATTCCTTGGAATAGCTGTTCTACTTGTTCTTGTATTTTCACGCCAGAGAACACGCATCTACAGGCTGAAAAGAGTTGACCTAACATGGCTGACTATTTGTACCTGGCTCCACGTGGACTAGAGTTCATGCTGACTCAAAATCCCTAAAGCGACTTATCTCTGGAGTCTCCTAACAGCGTCATACCCATCGATCCAGTACTTTGTCTGTTGAAGTGTGTCTTTTGCTGCAGTCCAACACAAAGCTGTTTGGAAGTAGGCTATTTTCAAGTGATGTGGGTGAGAGAATGCTTGGATTGTATGCAAACCACACAGAGCCAAACTTATGTCAGCCCACAGAACAAACTAAAGAGAGAAAACCACAGAAAGAGCTACACTTATTTCAGTTATTTCTATGTGTCCCTTTCTTCTACCAGAATAAAACCCACCTAACTACATGTAACTAACTTTATGTCACAGGTTCAGTGCTATGATCCAGAGGCAGACTCTTGGTTACTGCGGGCCAACATCCCCATCGCTAAGCGTTGTATCACAGCAGTGTCCCTCAACAACATGATCTATGTGTGCGGGGGTCTCACCAAGTCCATCTTCTGCTACGACCCCATAGAGGACTACTGGATGCATGTGGTTCACACCTTCAGCAAACAGGTAACAGATTCAATGCAGATACTAAGAACTCCAGGAACAGACGGTTTTAACTCACCTCAAAGTATTCTTTAAGAGCTGCAAGCTTACATTTCTGCCTCTCTTTTGCTTCAGGAGAGCTGTGGCATGTCAGTGTGCAACGGCAAGATCTTCATCCTTGGTGGGAGAGGGGAAAATGGCCTGGCAAGCGACACCATCCTGTGTTACGACCCGTCATCGGGCATCATCACAGGAGTGGCCGCCATGCCACGGCCGATCTCCTACCATGGCTGTGTCACCATCCACCGCTACAATGACAAGTGCCGCAAGCCCTGACCATGAACAGGCACACAGAAACACACACTAAAGAACTTAAACCCTTCAAGTTCACTCTATGCACAACACACACACACAAACACACGATAACATACTTGTTTATAACAGGCCCACTTTGTCAATTTTACCGCTACCACAAATTCATTTTCCCACAGCATCGTGTAGCAATACTTCTGGTTACTCATGGTGGTGCTGTGAATCTTTTGCAGTTGTGTATCAAAGTTAAATCCAATCTGTAGAAATTAACATGGGTTGATGATGAGTTGTATATAACCTGAGCTAAAGTGGAGTCAGATCAACATGGCAGGTGTGCCTTGCATTAAGAGTAACTGCACATTGTTGGGAAGTAACAGATCATAAATTATAGAAGTAAAGGGATTTGATTATCATAAAGGTAAAATAAATATTTTATTGAAAATGTTGTGAGTACATTTTTATTTGAGATTCATTTCTAATCCTAGGAATTGTGTTTCTGTGGTAAAACAATTCTAAACTCACTTATTTAAGAAATAAAGTAAAGTCACTTATTTGCTTCCATAATTGCATTTTTGGTGGATTAAATTAATGGGCGACAATTTATTATAACATTATTCAGTCAATTAATAATAATTTATTTAATTACAATAGTGGTTACAAGTATGTTAACAGTTTGAAACTGATCTACCCCACCCTGTGCTTTTATTACTGTGCAAAGTAACCTCATCCTGAGATTGCTGATGAGCTGAATTGAACTCAGGTTGTGCTGATGAACAAAAACCCTAAGGCAAAAAAAAAGAAAATTGCCCTGACAAAAATGAGCCAAGAATGATCTACCTGCAGCAGAAGAAATATTTGTTGACTGACTAATCAAAGATCAAAGGCTTTATTTGTCATATGCACAATAGCTGCGGCATAGTTTTGTCAAAGAAAATGTTGAGTCTCAAGCTCCTCCAATAGTGCAACATTCAATATTCTTAAAGGTCCCATGTCATGGCCATTTCTACTGATCATATTTCCATTGTTGAGTCTACTAGAATAGATTTAAATTGTGCAATTTTCCAAAATCACATTGGTTTCTCATACAGCATCTCTGTATAGCATGTGTATTCACCAGGTATTCACTCTCTGTCCTAAACGGCTTGTTGGAGCTCCTGCCCCCCCCCTCCCTGTGAGCCCAGTGTGCTCTGATTGGTCGGGACGTTGCGAGGCTCGTTGCTGCTCGCCGCTGCTCGCCGCTGCTCGCCGCTGCTGCGAACTGCTGCGAACTGCTGCGAGGAGCGGACAGGCTTCCGGGTCGGCGATACAGCGAGACCAGCTAAACTCATCCTGAGCACACACAAACACTCACAGCCGAAGTAAAAACAATAAGTGTGGCTTGATATTGAGTAAGAAAAAGGTTTATAACGCTGTGAGAATGGGTCTGCGGAGAGCATTTCTCCGCGATCCCAACTTGTCTATTACCAGCGTTCAGGGAGCTCTATGCAAGTCAATGGGGACTCCCTGTTAGTTAGCCAAGGGATCCTGGTGTGTGAGGTGCTCCGCGGATTGGTCCATTTGGGCCAATCCGGTCATTTGTTGTTGATTTGGGTATTCACACGTCACAGATTCCAGGAAGAAAATAATGGAAAATTAGAAATCTCCAACGAGGCGTTCTGGGGCAGCATAGACAGGTATTTTCTGTGTTAGAGTTTTACTCCCTACAGGGTGTACTTTGAGGGTTTGTGACTCTGCAGACCGTTTACATGCATAAAAACCTTCATAACACACAAGGGGACGGGTAATAACCGGAAAAGCATGACATGGGCCCTTTAACTAAGTTGGCCAGGTCAGATCTACTGTATAACCATGTACCCAATGCACTCCATGCAATCCTTCAGAACAGTACAGCATGGTACTAGTAAAGAACATTAAAAAGTACCGCACTCCCTTTTTTTAACTCCTTTCTTGATACTTAAAATGGCCGTGATAAAAATGTGGTAAACAGTCAGTCAGCTGCTCTTCCACTGTCCACAGTGGTCATAGGGTAAAGAGAAGAGATAAAAAGTGGACACTGTACAAAAATATTGGAACACAGCCACTGTTGGCTCTGCCCTCTTGTTTCCTTGTTCACTTCCCGTGTGCATTTCCCTTCTCCTCCAGCTGTGTCATCACCTCAAACTTCGGTATCTCCTTTTTTGTTTTTGCTCTATTTTAATTATTATTACATTCATTACAGACTGTTTATTTTTTTAATTATCTTAAGTTATACTTGTTTGTCTTTTTTACAATTGGATTTTTACTGTATTATGAGTAGCTTTAGTGTGTGTTCTTCATATCAATGTTTGTTCATTGATGTACTTGGTGTATGGGTGTTTTTTTAGATGTGAGAAGCCTTTGTAGATCAAACTTAAAGACTGCTCTGAATAAGTGGTTTGCATGCTGGGTATGTGTGTGTGTGACTTTTACGACTGAGTCTAAATGTGTAGGAGCCCAAAAGTATATCAATGAGTGTTAGTGTAAGCATCACAAGACTGTTCTTCTGTTCACAGAAGTTTTAACACTGATGGTCACACCTCTGCACTTACATGTAAAGATGTAATTTGGGGTACCTGTAGGTATGTCAAAGTGTGTATGTGTGTATTTGTGTTTACTGGTAAGCTTAGGTGGTGTGTGTAGCAGTGCTGCACCCCACACAGGGAGGGGGTTAAGAGTTTTGAATGATGTGGCTCACGGTGAGTAAAAGTCACCTTTTACTATAGTAGGTGTTAATAGACAAGAGATATTGCTGTGAATATAACTTTATTATGTTTTCTTTGTGTATTTAAATGTGCCTCTTTTTTGGTTGCATATTACGTTTTCTCGTAACTGAGGGCCCCAATAGTGCACTTAAATGTAGAACCTTAAGCCATTGATTTCCTTTTTGTTTTACTGTATCAGTAAATGTTCTTTGCTTTCATGTGAAGTATGTGAGAGACCAGAAGGGAACCTTTAAGCTCCTCTTGTTAGCCACTACCTGCTAAATCTCTGATGAAAAAACACAATGACTGCTACAATAGAACAATGTCAAGAGTCAATAAGAGATCTTTGGCTTTACATTGGAGGTTAAAAGGTTGGTTGTTTCTCACAATACAGAGAGTGTTCTTCCAACTGTCACAATGGCAAAAGCCATCCTCCAGGCGTTATCTCTAATGAGCGCAACAGAAATATAGGTTGCAAAGAAACATTCTCAGGCCTGCCCACAGTCCTTAACATAGATAACTTAACTGTACTGAAGGGTGACTCCGGAGACAAGAGGACATTTGGGGGTAAGAATGTGGTAGCGCAAAAGAGTCAGAAGGAGTTAGACAAATGGTGAGTGAGAGAAAGAATTTGAGTGTGTGTGCGTCACACATAACAACACTATATGTTGATTTATTGATTTTCATTATTTTCTATGTAGAGGCCTCTAAACATTGTTTACTTTGATAAGATTGTTCATTGTTCTTATCAATTGATCTGTGTTTCTTTCATTTTGATTGTTGTGGAGAACAGAACTATTTTGATTCCCACATGCAAAAATGGCATGCCAACTCAAACCCCCAAAAGTGGATTAGATTCAAGCACAAAGGTTACTTTGTTGTAAAATGGCAATGGATAAACAATGCTTGCATGCAAGGTGGGGGGCTTGAGTTTGTTGAATAATGCCCGATGTGCCTTAATTAAAAAGAATGACGAGTGGGGTATTTAATGGTATCATTTTTGATATAAATTGTCCTTATTGATGTATGATGTGATATTTTAACACCACTTACTCTTCAGACGCTCTTTGTTCAACTGCGAGAAAGTTTTGGATTTTTGTAAACTGCATAATGTTGAAATGTAATGGTTGACTTGTGTAAGAGAAACATCAATAAAGTGTTTTCTTTCCGTATCGCTACTTGTGTCCTGACCAGTTTTGTTCTGTATTTGAATGCGTTGTCAAATGATAACGGTAATGTAGATTTTCTTCATGACAGTTTTCAATATTAAGCTAAGAGGGATGTCCTGATAATAGATTTTCTGTGAAAGAAATCAGAAGATTGAGATGAAAAACAGGATGTAATGAATGAAGTTGACACAACCATTTACTGAACATTTTCATTTGAATTAGTATCAGCATATTGAACTTCACACCATAAACACGAGGGAGATAGAAATGAAGCAATTGTACTAAAGGTTTGAACCCACTGCACCACTTACTACACCGCAGCTTTCAATAGAGACGTCAAATATTTTTTACCACCAACAACAAATACAATACTTACAATACAATACTGTCTTATCAAATGTTATGCTATCTGCTTCATATGGCTAATGCATGTGTTTCATCAAGGGATGAATCAATCATGTTGGTGATCTGTTAATGAGCCATTGTGTTGAACAAGAAAACAGCACATAAAACCAGACATACTGTTTCAAGGATTGAGCAACTTGTGTTACATAAAGGCCTTTGTGTTTGGTCTTATGTGTTGATTTATGTTCTCCTTATTATGGTTTGGTTCAATGAAAACCACAAAAATTCTTCTCACAGAGTCTTATGTCTCTCAAATCACACTAAAAAATATGGAAAGTATTTATCGTTCATCAGTAGAGACTACTAACACACACTCACAGACAGGAAAACACTCTATTTCGTACTTGTGTCAGTTCATTAATCTATTAAATTCACATGGTAATTGCAGCATGCTACCCCCTTACATCCATACTCATCTCAAATCTACACTGCTGAAAGAGAGGTTTATTTTTTACAATTTACAACAACAACAAAAAAATGTGCTCATTGCTTTACATACATGCTTTTTGAAATGTGTCAGAAAGATGAATATTAATTGTTTTTTACCATCTGATACTCATGTATTGTGTGGCTCAAATTAAACCCATAGCTGTATGGATAACAGGTTCACTTGTGGACTTGATTAAAGGAATGATAGTGAGGCCTAAAGCAATGATAGTAGGGACATGATGTTAAGGCATGTGGAACTGATTCCCTTAAATGTACTCATCAGAAACTTGTTTCAGTTCTTGTCAGGTGTTTTTCATAGCATGCTGTTTAACATTGCAGTCACACTTAAACATGTAAAGGCCTATATTTAGTAAGAATTTGCAGTCTTAATATACATATAGGGTCAATAGTCATTACCTACTCTCCTGGCTTAAAAGCAAGTATATGTTTGTAGACATATTTCGGCCATAGTCATGTGATTCCTTTTTGTATTTTCCATTGAATCAATCATGAAATAAAACAATTACGATAGAGAAGTTAAATAATTATAGAGTTTATTGTGTATTGTTACATCTTGTAAAAAATATGATTATATTGAACGATTTTTTTCAACTAAACAACACAACCACCTAATAAATAGGGAGTTATGCATAGTTAAAAATCATACAAACGATCAGATAAAAGCTTTAAAATAGTCATGGGGGTGTAAGACTACTACCACTAGTGCCAATTATAAGAGTGAATTAAGACTTCTATCCAGAAGTGCTAGGATTATTTAAAAATGTTTTAATATATAATAATATAGTGAAAAAACTAAAGAGAGATTACAATGCATAATGTTTACATTGAGTGTGCTCCGACCTTAGTGTCATCTGTTCTGTAGAATACTGGTCCCTGGTGGCTGTTTTGATGAAGTGCAAAGCTAACTGTCCACCACTTAGTTAGCTTACTTGTCCACCTCGAGATTTAGCAATTTACTAAACACAAGTGTGGAAATTGATATAGAATAACTCAAATGATATGTTCCCACTGAATTAAAACACACGCCTCACACAGAGAGGTTGCTCTGCAACACAGGGTGCTCCAGTAAGTTTGCATTTCAAATTGATTCAATCGGTGTCTACAAATGTGTGCTAACGTTAGCTAAATTAGCAAACAAAGATAGCGTTTGTTTAACGTAACGGGGCTACCGGCTACACGAAAGACAGGCACGGATTTATGCAAATACACAGTTTGTTAGACAGACTGGTGGCCTAACGTTTAATGTGTTTGTTAAGATAACTTGGTTCATTGAAGGCTATGGTTGCGCTGCTAATGTTAGCTGTGTGCATTAGCCTCACTGCTAGCCGGCTAATTCGATGCTAACACTACCATCATAAATCCCAATCTTAAAGATTGTATTGTCATATACACAGCTACAGTGTAGTTATGCAATGGAAGTCTTGGGTCACTGGTTCCTCAAACAATGCACTTTACATATATACAAGACAAAAAACAAAGTACCATCACAACTGGCTGTGATATAATATTGATGTGACTAGCTTGCATTAGCTGTTTATATATGCATGTTTGCTAATATCTTCTTCTTTGCAGGCAGCAATGTCAGGGATTAAAAGGAAAATAGAAGACAATGACCCCGATTATGATGACATTTCGCTGTTCCAAAACAGTAAGAGAAACAAAGCAGTTGAACATAATGGTAAGTTCATGATCTGAACCCTATCACAGTACATGTTGTGACAGCTTACAAGTTACTGTACTTATTGATCCCGGCTCTTTAATTTGTGTTACTCCTTCAGCCCGAGAAGCAGCGGTACAGAAGATTGAAACCATCATCAGAGAGCAGTTTTCTTTAGAGATGAAGAACAAAGAGCATGAGATAGATGTGATAAGCCAGGTATCTGAATTACTGGAAAAGTATCTTTTATTATTTTCATTATACTATAATTTACTTGTTTGTATCAGTGATGAGGACATACAGATGGTCACTTACATTTTGAGTTGTATGCTCACAGTTTAAAAAAGAGCATTTTGGTTATTTGCTTTTCACTATGTTGCAGCGACTCAATGAAGCCAGGAGGATGATGGACAAGCTAAGGGCATGCATAGTGGCCAATTACTATGCCAGCGCTGGAATAATAAAGCACCCAGAGGTAAGTTAAGATATGTTCATATATTGACAGCTGCTCTAAGCCAGTGGTATAGAACAGTGGCAGCAACCACCATTTCTTCTGTGTCCTAGCATGCTTCTAAGAGTGACCCTGCCATGCTGAACCATCCAGCCATCCGCCGATTCCTAGAGTCCCCATCCCGGTCCTCTTCCCCTCTCAATCAGGGCTCTGAGACTCAGTCTCTGGCCCAGTCAGAGTCCGAGTCCCTCTCACAACAAGGAGAGGGAGCTGAGAGGGAAGGAGAGGGAGCATGGAGAGAGGATGGCAGCAGGCAGGACCGCAGACCAGGGCGCAATACCGGCAAGGTGAGTTCAACCGACCAAGCAGACTGTGTTATTGGTTATGTGATAAAGAGAAAAAATGGTAACAGCATTAATCTTGCATTTTTATTATCTTTCATAAATCCTTAATGTTCTCCATTTTTTGTTGTAGGACACATTTGGTGTGCCATTGTCTTCAGGAGCTGAGCAGAGGGTTACATACCACCCTACCGGAAATGAAGCCTCAAGACTGTATGCAAAAAAGACAATTGTTGTGGGGAATGTTTCCAGGTATGTAACTAAACTAAGCAAACGTTTGACTCACTTAGTTTCTCAGGAAGTTGTCAAACTGTTTATATGATGAAAAGACACATTGGTAAATCCTTCAACTCTAACCTTTGTTTCTTTAATAAGGTAATAGTTTTCAGATCATAAATGGAGAAACATGTACTACTGATCACAATTATGTGTTTAAAGTTTATATACTAATATCACTTAAAATACAAAGTAGACAGAAGCAACAAAAAAACTGTTCTGGATGCTCACATTTGTAAACTAGTCAATTCCAGAATGCAAGATCCTCTTGGAGTCAAACAGGTCAACCATAAAAAAGTCAAAGATAATGCTAAAATGGCCTTTTTTTCTGTAGTCAGCAAAGTGGTTTGTCTTAGCCTTTTTGGAGGGATGTGTAAAGTAAAACCTATACATAATTTTAAAAGGCATACATTGACTTAAGATTTTAGCAGGTAGTTATCTTTGACAACAACAAATGTACAACCTATAACTGTTTTTGTAAATGGGTGATGCAACTGCCATATATTTTAAAATCACATAAACAAATGGAAAAACAGGCATCACAGGAAGCAACTCTGCATGGTGGTGGGAATGGTGGTAGGAACCTATTTTTACATAAAATTGACCAGACTACAGGTGAACTGTGCACTAGAGGGTTGTTATTTCAAATTAGTAATTGCCCCTGTATAATTGGCATGTATCTCCATCACAAGCACGTTTAAAGCCTAGTCTATTTGTTGAATTTGAATCTGTTACAGTGAATAGTTAAGTTAGAAAAATGTAACCTGTTAAAGACGGTTAATAACAAATAAATGCGATTACATTTGTTTGAATTTACCTCTAATGTCAACTTGTTAATCATTTAATGTATTTCATTCCCTGGCAGGTTCTATTTGAAGCCGCTTTGATTCCACAATTCATTGTTGTCTTTCACTCTCAGGTACATTCCCCCAGATAAGCGGGAAGAAAATGACCAGTCGACCCACAAGTGGATGGTGTACGTCAGAGGCTCCAGGAGGGAACCCAGCATCGACCACTTTGTAAAGAAAGTCTGGTTCTTCTTGCATCCCAGCTACAAACCCAACGACCTAGTGGAAGTCAGGTTTGTGTGTTTGTTTTTCCGCATATTTGAGACAAAGTGAGTAAGCACTCCTCAGTCATGTGCACATTTTCTGTTGTTAAACACATTAGCACTTGGGTGTTGTTTCATGTGGTTGCCAAAAGACAATTTAAGTCAGAGAGATAGGAACAAAGTTTCTCTAAATAAGATTCACGTGTTTTGTTGCCCACAGAGACAGTGTTTACTTCTAAATGTATATTATTATTTTAGGTTTGTAGTTTTCCTCATCTCTTTTGCCGAACTAAGAAAGGAAACTCTTCTGAATAATAGCACCTTGATGCAACATTCAATTAAATACAGGAGTGCATAAACAGTCAATTGTTGTTCATTCACAGTGTGTGACTCAGACTCAGTAGTAAACAGACTGTGGTTTGAATCCTTTGATAAACAGCGTCCCCTTGTGGAAATGTAATGAAGCAGCCAGGTTAGTCCCTGTCAATCCTAGCTGAAGTAAAACATAATGTTTGTGTCTTTGAGTGATATTTATTCCAGCTAAATATTGCCAGCGGTTAGTATTTATGCAAACTCAGAAAATAAATAATCATGCAGATTATACACACATCATTAGGTGGTGTCGATTACGTTATTTAGCACACCACGAGTCAGACTAGAAGTCAACACTGAGATGACTCAGAATGGTCACACCTACACAATTTAGTAAGAACAACATGCGTGTTAAGGTGTTTACTTTAGCCCAAAGCACTTTGGTGTGTAGATTATTATGGCACGCACGGTTCATTTAGGAGTCATCTAGAAAAACGGAATTTCCCCTCAGGGATTAATAAAGGTGATCTGAGTCTTCATCTTAAAGGAACAGAAGAACAGTTTTTTTTTGGTTAAGCTATCTCATTTAAGTATTCATCCTCTAAAAGTGGTAAAAGATTTAAGTTTGCACTGTGGCTTTTGAAAAAAAATGGTCTCTTTCATCAGTCAGCAATCCTCACCCTGAGCCCTACCCTCCTGGCTGTTTCAGTTGACAAGGCAATCACGTTGCCGTGGCAGCCGCTCATAAACCCCCCCTGACTGACTCAAGTCTTCATTTACACTGAACCCCACACAGGCCCTGTGCCTTCTGCTGACTCTATACTGTGAACATGAAGGGATGAATCAAAGTAAAAAAAAAAAAGCATTCCCCATAGTGTATTCTTGAATAGACACAACAATATGCATGCACATACACATGCCCTTGTTAATGCAGGCAGTCAGATCAGAGTCTGTTCAGGATGAAAACCTCAAGCTTCAAAGGAGAGAAGATGAGAGACCTTCAAGGCATTGATTTTAAGAGATTATTAAGAGTCAGAAACCATGATGGGAGCTTGTTTTTAGTTTTTTTTCTCATTGGGCTGAATCCTTCACATTTCTTTTCCCTTCCAAAGCTGATTTTCACAACTTTACATGAGCCTTTTTTGAAACTGTGTTCTCAGTGAGGCTCCCTTTCATTTAACACGTCGCGGCTGGGGGGAGTTTCCTGTGAG
The DNA here is from genome assembly GCA_031216635.1 of Dissostichus eleginoides. Taxonomy (NCBI): domain Eukaryota; kingdom Metazoa; phylum Chordata; class Actinopteri; order Perciformes; family Nototheniidae; genus Dissostichus; species Dissostichus eleginoides. The sequence continues at coordinate 18,102,600 of CM062276.1, forward strand.
GATCCAGATCCACTTCAATGACCCGCGCAACAAACGTATCGACATCATCCACCAGCTAAAGGTCAGACCACATCAGGAACCACATCGCTTTTTCAGGCTGAGACACTGTATTAATACACATGCAGTTTCAACTGAGATACTTCCCTGGTTGATTATTAGTGATCAATGTTTAATCAAGGTGGCCTTCTTGACCTGTTTTATTAGTGCTGACTCAGAACATGGAACTTGGCATGAACTTGTATGATATGTTTTATGGGACGTACAACTTTGGGATTCTTAGTCTTTGATTGACGTCATTATAATCAGCAAGCATCTTCATTGTATTGTACTTTACAGCTATAAATGGAGATAAAACTCCATTATTCAAGTATCTACCTCTACTTTACACTTTAACTCCATAAAAGTTTGTACTTCCAACAATCTTTTTCTATTTCCTGCAGCTGGACAGAACATACACTGGGCTGCAGACACTCGGAGCAGAGACTGTAAGTTATTCATATTTACTCTGCAGTGACTTCTTTTCTCTGAGCTTCCCTCTGACAGTGAGCTATATTTATTCCAGGTGGTTGATGTGGAGCTCCATAGGAACTCTCTTGGGGAGGACTTCATCCCTCAGCCCTCTTCCTCCAAGGTGACTCACAGAGCAGCCAGCCCCACAATGGGCGCCTCCCTGCCCCAGAGTTATGGACGCTCCAGTTCTCCAGTCCCACACGATCCCAGTGTGGATAAAGGTACGCACACAGATACATTGAAGAAAAGTGAAGGGGCCCTTTTGACTTCTTGACCCCTAGTAACACTGGGGAGCAATATTTCACAACTGTGTCCCATTTTGTTTTTTGTCTCACATGAAAACCCACATAGACAAGCAGTCCTGATGCTGCTTTGAAGCTGCTTTGTTGTGGTACAAAAAGAAACATACCTTTGCAAAAGTAAAGGCATTAAGAACATGACTGCTGGCTAGCAGATCTAGATTCAAGCAATGCTGGATTTTAAATCAGCTTTGCAAATGTTTTAAGAGCAATATCTTTAATGCATTATTGAACATGTTTGTTTAGCCTCAAGGATACTAACAAATCGATTTGGTGAGAAACTGAATGTGAACATAACAAATGTTATCTACAAACTCCACAGACTAACTTTATCATCTCCATCTGCCTGTTGGTGGGTATTGGACTATTGTAGACACTCTCCACACCCACTCTCTATAGGTTGCATATCTTAACTCCAGTTGTGATTGAAATGGACTATAAATAAAAAAAACCCTCTCTTCTAGGTTTCATCAAAGCGGAGATAGGCAGGTCTGCAGGCGGCCATAGCTCCGGCCTCACCGCTGGTGAACGCACCCCAACCCGACCCAAAGTTGCAGACAGGATCACTCTGGGTACTCATGGCAACTCTGCCTTCCAGCCAATCACTGCCAGCTGTAAGATTGTCCCTCAAGGACAGACGCCAAGCCCTGCTGAGTCTCCGGGGAAATCGTTCCAACCAATCACCATGAGCTGTAAAATAGTTTCAGGTAAATGTCTCCACCCAGTGGCCATATGACAAAGTTAATTCAGATATTTTTACAGCCTAACATGTCGCATAACAACCTAATTTCAGCTTTTATGCTGGGAAAATACCAATACCACCAGGAAACGCTGACAGCAAACACTTCACTGTCTTGATATTAGGCTTTGTTAGAGTAACCATATTCACACGACTGATCCGTCTCATGTATTTCGCACAATTTGCTCCTGGCATTGATGCTTATTCTTCACTCGTGGATTTATTTAAAATGAAACTCTTGAGGGATCAAGGCTTCTTATGAGTTCCACTAGTTCCAAATTTGCTGTTCAATCTGTGTCCTTAAATCTAAACCAGTTTAACTTTAACAAAATGAATTGGGTCAACGTCCAGCAGTGACGCAAGGATCCTCACCAGTGGCACACATGTCACCAAGAGGAAATGAATAGGCATCATTTCCATGTTCATTTGATTTGTTATTAACATCCCAAATATTCATCTCATAGCCTGTGAACTCTCTCCCCCACAGGTTCTCCCATCTCCACCCCGAGCCACTCCCCACTGCCTCGCACCCCCACCACCTCCACCCCTGTCCACAGCAAGCAGGGCTCTTCATCAGTCCTCAATAACCCTTACATCATTGTTGACAAGCCCGGCCAGGTGATCGGCATGGCTTCCTCATCCGCCGCCTCCACAGGTACACACCTCCCACTCGCTGCCGCTTGAAATCGGAAGTGGACCGGCAGCGAAATAGTGGAGCGGTGTCTGAGCCGCCCACACAGGATATCAAAATGTACTTCAGAACAGAACACATGAAGAACAATACCCTCATGGCTCTCCCTTACTCTTTGTCTGTTTCTCTCTTTATTTCTTTATTTCTTGCTTGTCCTCTTTCCCCCGTTGTACTTTCTTCTTAAAGCTCTTCATGTTTTCTCTCTTCTGTTTTTTTTCTGTCTTTCTCTTTTTCTGTGTCTCTCTCTCTTGTTCTCGTTTTGAACTCAAACTATGACGTGTGGTGAGCCAGGAGGGTTGCTGGATGAGAGGTTACCATGGCGACTGGGCTGATGGGTTTCATGGCCAGATTTTAAGGATGAGACCCATCGCTAACGTCAAGTTCAGTATTTGTTTGTGTATATGTATTTCCGCATAAACAAGATGCAAAGTGCAATTAACTGCAATTTGTCCGATGAGTGCCATTGTGCACTCTATTCATGTTTCACCCCATTACGGAGTCATCTTACATCCTCAAGGCTTTTGCATTTACTTCCTCATCAGAAACTCCGTTCATATGCTACTTAGAAGCTCTTTACCCCAGATTGCTCACTCTTTCTCGCCCACTCAGCCAATCCCACTCCTCCTCCACAAATGCACAGTGCCAATAAGAAATGTTTTATCAAGCTGGATGATGTGGGTGATGTGGCTGATTCACCAATCCTGGGAGAAAACAGATTTAATGCAGTAGGTATGAGACACAACTTGGCTGGTCGGTTTCAACACCCCCGCTGAGTAACCCTGACAGGGAACTGTCACCTCGCCACACGAGGGCCTTGATATCTGTGGAAAGGATGGCAGGAACTGCAGTGAACCATCACCTGGACACTCATCTCCTCCATGACTTATTCTGTGTGTTAATGTGTTCTGCAGGAAGCCCCTCAGCCAAACAGTCTGTGGCCCAAGGCGCTCGCTCTCCAGCCCCCAAACTTCACTCCGGCACCTTCCTCTCATCAGGGGTGAAGGTGAGTTGGTCAATGATGTCACGCTTTAACAAGATCTGAGCTAAAACGTCTCTGTTCCAAAAAATGTGCCGGTCTGTCCCTGTGGTATGTGTGTCTTTAACAAAGCAGGGAGGTATTAATAGTAGGACAGAGCTATCTTCGGCAGATGTGAGTGCCTTGGCAAGCTATTTAAATGGGACATCACTCTAAAGATAGGAGGGGGTGTGGGGAGCTTTGCAGGGAGAATTGCCTGGTTCTGTTTCACTCGCTGTCAATACCCCGCTGTAAAATCTTCCCACTCCCACATGCTCATTGTCCCGTCACATCCTTTAAAGAATTAAATATAATTTCCCTTCAAAATTCAGTTTGATCACAGTGATTGCTCAGAAATGACATTCCTCTCTGTCATAGGCTCCTGCTGTGGTACTAAAGGCCAGGGCAGATGGGAACAGATGGAGAATAAAGAGAATACAAAAAAATGTTCTTGATGAATAAATGATGACGCTGATTTTCAAAAATATGTTTTAGGAAACATATCTCCTCACTGCTCTGCGTCTGTTGCCTTTAGGAAAGGAACAAGGGGGTCGTGATTTTACAAATGGTTTCATTAATCACTAAATTATCCTTTTTTGTTAGATAACAGCTACTACATCTATAACTTGTTTTGGTTTTAGGGCTGCTTTATTCCTTTGCTTCATGTTCACTCACTGTTTTTGCAGGTTATTATTAAGCAGGAGCCAGGGGAAGTTTCGACACAGCAGCAGCAGATGGTTTCCACAGTAACCAGCCAGCAGGCTGCCGCTACAGCAGCACACCAGTTTGTCGCAGTGAAGGGAGGTCACATGATCTCCATGTCGGCCCAGAAACAGACAGGAGGGACCACGGGGACCACAACTGGCAAGGTCGGACCCTTGCATATACGCACACACGATCACATGTCAATCATTTCTATATTAATAGTGATATGCAACAGAAACATTTTTCTTCAAAACTTTTCTTTTGTTTCTAGATGTTAGGCATCCCAGTTAGCTCTACGCTCCAGTCTGCAGTCAAACAGGTAGCTATCAGCAGTGGACAAATTCTGGTCGCCAAGGGCAACCCTTCTGTATCCAAGGTGATGGGTGGGAAGCAGGTTTTGGCTCAGGGCGTCGCTAAAGCCATCGTCAGCGGAGCCAGTGGCCTCTCTGGACAGCAGGCGGCTGCCAAGGCGACCGGGGGGTCAAGTGGCAAGAGTGGAGGTCAGAGTTCACACACACAGAGCAGGTCCATGTGACACTAAATCCTTGAAAGACTTGGATTTAAAGTCCCTGGATATCGAATGAACTGCTTGAAATAGTAATTAATATAAATAATAAGTAATAAATCTCTATCTGACTGAATAGATTGCTCTTTAGATAAAGAAATAAAACAAGTCTGATAATGGCTTTTGCTTTTCAGACAACGTTGGTCTTAAGAAGCACAATGAATGTAGAATTATCATGACAATAAAAAGAAAATGGCATATACACATTTAATTAAGTTTTAAATGAAGTCACTATTGCGTAGCGAATTATAATTACAATTTTTGGGGGCATACACAACTAAATAAAATAAAAAATATGATGAAATAACAAACAAAAAGTCAAATTTTGAAAGACTAAAAAAAGAAAGAATTATGAGGTGAACATTTTTGACTCAAGGGTACTGCGCCTGTAGTAAACATACACTTTTACTTGGATAGAAGTCACATTTCTGTTTAGCCAAAGACATTTTATTCATATTTTTACATGTGCAATATTGTTTTCTTTTTCTCTGCTGTCCTTAGTGATGGCTACTCTTCAGCTGCCAGCCAACAACCTGGCTAACCTGGCCAACCTGCCTCCAGGCACCAAGCTCTACCTGACCACCAACAGTAAGAACCCGTCGGGGAAGGGGAAGCTGCTCCTCATCCCACAGGGAGCCATCCTGCGAGCCTCCAGCGCAGGTGAGACATGCTATAATGACCCTTGAAATGCAGACATTGGCTAAAGAACTCTGTTAATAGTTATTTACCAACGCCCTCTGCTGCTGCTTCATTCTAGTTTTCAGTCACTTACTTATTAACACACTCCTGTCCAGCTCTTGGGAAATATTCTCTTTCACTTTTAGTAGAATGTCTTTTTGAAGTTGCCACCTTCTAAAATACAAATCTGTGACACTTTGTTTTGTGGCAGCAAAATGCATAACATAACCAAGCAGATATTGTATTAGTTAGAAATAATACCACCTCCACTTTAAAAAGTTAGGGCTTAGGTTATATAGTAAGGAATTTCTAAGTGAGTTAAGAAAGCCTGAACATAGTTGCTATTTCAGCTGATGCTTTGCACAACTCATTACTTCTTATAATGTATTGCTCTCCTTCTGTGTCTTTTACATGGAAGTTTGAAATTGGTAGCTTTGGGAATTTTCTGGGATTAATTAGTATTGAATTAGTATCTGGGGTTAACATCCGGACTAAATGACTTAAAGGAGAGGTGTCATGCTTTTCTGGTTATTACCCGTCACCTTGTGTGTTATGTAGGTTTTTATGCATGTAAACGGTCTGCAGAGTCACAAACCCTCAAAGTACACCCTGTAGCGAGTAAAACTCTAACATAGAAAATTCCTCCCCAAAACGCCTCGTTGGAGATTTCTCAGTTTCTTTCTTTGCTCCACGGATGGGTCCGTTTGGTTCCGGGTACGAGCTGACGTCAGCTCGTACCCGGAACCAAATGGACCAATCCGTGGAGCCGTTACGTTACGTCCGCGGAGCCGTTACGTGAAGCCTCTGCTGATTGGTCCAAATTGACCAATCCACGGACTTCCTCACACACACACTCAGTGCAGGCAGCTCTGCTGATTTCTCATCCCTGGCTGCAGGCTGATAACAGACAGTTGGGATCGTGGCGAAATTCTCTCTGCAGACCCATTCTCACAGCGTTTATCAACCTTTTTCTTACTCAATATCAAGCCACACTTATTGTTTTTACTTCGGCTGTGAGTTTGTGTGTGCTCAGGATGAGTTTGGCTGTGTTTCGCTGTGTATCGCTAAACAAGGAAACCACATCTCCACGGAGCTCAGCGCGATTCACAACGTCCCAACCAATCAGAGCACACTGTGCTCACAGGGAGGGGGGGCAAGAGCTGCAACGAGCCGTTTAGTGGAGAGAGTGAATACTGCTGAATACACATACTTTACAGAGATGCTGTATGCGAAACCAATGTGAGTTTGGAAAAATGCACAGTATAAATCTATTTTAGTATACCTCAACAATGGAATTATGATCAGTGGAAATGGCCATGACATGGGCCCTTTAAGCCCTGACTTTTCCTCTGTGCCTTAATTTGTAGAAAGCTGTCATAAAAATGTTACTGGTCTCAGTTATTATACATTTTGGGAAAAGTAAAAAAACCCACTTCTCTAAAATGTGAAGCATGCTGGTGGCAGTTACAGATTGTGGCTGCTACACTTCCTTCTGGACAGTGAGTCAGCCCTAGTCATCTTTTTCTCTCTGCTGTTTATTGAATGCATTCTGCGAGCCACAATCCCTCACACGGCACACTTTCTGTCAAATCGCAATGAGATTAAAGAGATTAAGCAGCGTCCTGTATGTCATTCTAAAAAAAAAAAATGTCACCAACGTTACTCTGTACAGCTCTGCTCAGAATCCTCTGTCCCGGTACAATAATACTTTTTGGAAATAACACAAATGATTGAATAGAGGATGAGCTGTAGTTATGGATGAAGAATAACAGGATTGTTCATCAGATTTTGGGCTGATGTGTATGTGGCTGAATGTAATTTAGGTCAGCAGTCCCAGAGCAGCTCATCGACGGGAGCTGGGGGCTCTCAGACCTCCTCCTCCTCCTCTTCATCATCCAGTAGTCTGCCTTCCAACCTCTCCTACACGTCCTACATCCTCAAACAGACCCCACAGGTGGGTGGAAAAGCTCTAAAACAAATGTTAGAGAGATGCTTACTCTGGCATAAACAACATCTATTTTGATGTCTTTTCTTTTGTTGTGGATTCTTAATAGTTTTTTTTTGTGTTTATGTTCTGGCATGTTTTGATCAGAGTTTGAACTGCTTCATTAAAATCTGAAGGAAACTGAAGTTGATTTGCACATTCAGTATTTGATGTCTTTAGGGCACGGCAGGACTTGCATGCACAGTCTGCAGAGAGCTTTCTCTCCCTCTGTGAATCCTGATTTTTGTATTCTAGTATGGAGGTTGAGCCTGATGTGTTCCTAATTAGAGACATTCATTATAGCAGCATTGATCCTGCAGTCAGCTTTAGAACACTGCTGGCTGTGCATTTAGCCAGCAGAATAAAATGAAGTTGCCAGCAAAGGTTTCCACTTACATTTAAAGTAACAAATCTGGACTGTGTTTCCTAATAATGATCAATCTTCAGGGTTAAAAGTGTTTTCTAGGTGTGATATCTACAAGTGTTCAGATACACACAAACACACACACACTCCAGTTAAGAGCTAACAGGATAATGAATTGATTTTTAGGAAGGCTAATTTAATATTCTGTAAGCTTTTAGGGTAGTTGATGTCATAGATGCATTTTAGATGCTAAGAATCGTCATACCCTGCACATTATGAAAATGTACCCTTATTGACTGCACAGTATAAATGGGGTTACATGTTTATCTTAGCTTTAAGACTGGTTCATAAAAGGGACTAACTAAAAGTGTGTTAGTGCTGAGTGGGTCACATTAACACCATGACAATGCCTTGACTTTGAATACAAAGTGATATGATGTTCCCTAACTCTGCGTATCCACAGGGCACGTTTCTGGTGGGCCAGCCAGCACAGGGTTCAGGGAAGCAGGGGGGTTCCAGTTCAGCAGGCCATGCCGCATCATCTCCAGCAAATGTTACCCAGCAGGCCATCCGGGTGACAGCCGGACAGAAGGCTGCTATCCTGGCTCAGGTCAGTAAGGCTAACGAAACTGAGCGCAGCACTGATCCTCCACAATGTCTGATCCTAAGGGAAGCTGCTGTACTCACTACTTATTCACAATTCTTATAATAAGACCATTAGAATTTGATTACATTTTAAAAAACATTTTATTCTGTATGATTTGAGTTAATTTATGGCCTTTTTTATGAATTGTCTTAAACGTGCATTAACCCTATCACACACTGTAGGATATTAACATGCACATTTGATCTGACCCTTTTATGGATGACTTTACATTAAAACCTTACTTTTTTTGCCTTGTAAAATATGCTACGGCTGGTTACAGAATTGGTATTAGAAGCAGCACTCCCACTGTGCTAATTCATCTTTTGCCACTTTACTTGCTTCCTCTCCATTTAATTATGTTCACTGTTGTGGATTGTAATTGAATGGCAGCTCCTGTTCAACATTGTGATTGTAATGATTGACAGGTGGTGGGCGGCTCCCAGGGTGCCCAGGTGAAGTTGTCCGACGGCTCTGTTAAGACGGTCACCGCGGCAGCAGCAGGCCACTTGTCCAAGCCCGGGACGACCACACTGAGGATGACAGGCGGAGTCATCACTGCCGCCTCCTCCACCCCCGGCCCCCTCAGCGCCGCAGCAGCCGGTCAACAACAGGCTAGTTCCCCAGTTGTCATATTCTTCAATTTTATTCTGTCTGACAGTTGTTTCTTTTTCAAAGTCATTGCAAACCAAAGGGCTGTTACCTTCAAAATGTTAGACGTTTTTTTTGTTTATGCTGGCAAACTGGTTGTTTATGTTTCCAATAACTTAGATATTGGTACATTTCCACCAAATCCAGTTTGATTTAAAACATTTTATTTAATATTTCCCACAAAAATAATCGTTATGAATGTTTTTTTTCAGTGAACAGGGAATTTATTTCATTGTGATGAAGGATGCTATTTCAGATGAATACTCCGAGTTCATACAATGTCGTTTTTATGCTTTTACACAAGTGAGAGATACATGTTCTAGTGGTTTCCACTGCAGTTTAAATAGATGGAAAACAGGAGTGACACAGTGTGAGTGCAGTAGCAAGGTGAGTGTTGTATTTGTCAGTTAGTTGAGATGTGTGAAGAGCCCTGCACGGTACATCAGCATTGGTGTGTTTGGGTTATTATGACTTCAGAGTCTGTGGCCAGGCCTCATTAACTCAGGGAATGGAAAGACACAAAAAGACTTCCTAGAGGCTCCAACAAGCAAAATAAAATATGTAACAGTATGATACAGAGAAAAACACTAAATGCCCAGAAGATGTTGACGCAAATACAAAAGAGGGATACATCACTGCTGTTCCTGTTTTGGAAAAACTGCCCTTTCAGGACTGTTAATTGAATCACGAGGATTCTTCGTCAGAGAAATTGACTCTTTTGTCTCTGCGAATACCATAAAACCAGTGACCTGATCGGCACATCTCACTCTGAGAGCTGCACTGTACCCAAAGTCCTGCCACAGTCAAATACGTTTCCCAGCACGTCTCATCTGCCCTTCTAAAAACCAATGTGTATTTTTAAACTGTTCACACAATAACAACTATCATATCACATACACATTCTCTGTGATGTAACTGCAGAAGCGATGAGACGTGTCACCCCATAAAGTGTTTATTCAATGCCTAAAGCAAGTGTTTTGAAATGAAATGTGTCTCCAAAATAACGTTTTTATTTTATTTTGTATAATAAATCATTTTAATTTACGTCTGTATCATTAAGTTAAAACTCCTTGACTGTCTTTTCAAACTTAGCTTCCCTCAGGGTTAGCTTAACTCACACACACATCGATAGAGGTCAAAATGACAGAAAACAAGTGTTTGTGTTTACTTCCGGGCTGACAGCTGTGTTTTGTGTGTGCAGGCTGCCGATGGCGGGAAACCTGCCTCTCAGCATCACTCGCTCCTGGTGGCAGCCAATCAAGCGGCAGTGATCAATGCAGCTAAGAGCGCCAGTGCTGCAGCAGCTGCGGCCGCTGGAGGCAGCCTGTCCAAGGCGGTCGTGGCCTCGCTGGTCAAGGGAGCCGGAAACTCTGCCACCATGACGAAAAGTGCTGCAGGCTCAACTGGAGCTTTAGTTACTGTGGCCAAAGGCATTACCAACATGCCTGTGGTCAGCATGTCCAAGGGTGCAGGGGCGGGGACTGTGGGGGGTGTGCCCAAGAGCAGCGGCAAGTCATTGGTCAATGCCGCCTCGCTGGTCACCGGAATGGCAGCAGCAGGAGGAAAGACGGGTGCTACTCTCTCAGGTATGCAGTACCATCATTTAAAGATGCACGTTCCACTTTCTTTAGGTCCGATTCTATACTTCAATTTGAATATCTTCTGAAACAAATATACTTTTCTTTTAATCAGTGGTATTTTACGGTGCAGCACAACTATTCATTGGTATTTTGGCTGAACAGACGTTACAAGTTGCTATCCTTTCTTTTGTTTCAGTACTGAAAAGGTCTGTTTGAGTTAGCCAACTGTTACTAGCTCACTGTTCCATTTAAGATTATGGCCAGTTCATTGTCAAGTTTATCTACGCTTGTACATCTAACTCATAGACTTCGGGGAGACAAAATGAGCCCTACATGATATCTTAGTATAAACAATTTATTACCAATTAATTTGCTCGGAACATTTTGTGTCCTAACTTTATCTAAATACTGTTTTTCTCATCTGTTAAATTATTTAAACAGACATATTTTGGGTCCAGCTGCATTGCTCCTCCTGTTGAATGTACTGTGCTCTGTCCAGGCATGCTGAAGATCCACTCTGGAGGCTCCAGCTCTCAGCAGACAGTCTTATCCATCCCTGCCAACCAGCTGAAGCAGCTGGGGGGGGGCGGCGGCTCTGGAGGGGTGCAGACCATACTCATGCCTGTTGGGAAAGGTACGCCTGACATAGCCGTTTAAAACATTTGTTTAGCAAGCACAACACAACAGTCTGCCTCATCACTACTGTAGCTTAGACCAACATTTTCTTATTACCAAAGATTGCATTCAGGGTAGAACTCTGTTTACTCTGAATCTGTTCTTCAAGGGGATAAAAGGCAGTAGCGATGGCATTTGAATAAAACATGAAGCAGCTTTGACATTGATTTCTTTGTTGTTGTGCCACTTATTTTATCACAAGTGTCTGAAAAGCAAATATTGAAATAAAGCAAAGGATTCTGAGAGTGTAAGAGTATAAGTAGCCAGCAGAAGATTCATTCAGTTTCCATTCTATATGGTATACATCTATATTGTGTCATTCATCTTAGACAGAGGCTCATACATCCACTGCAGATTCTCCTCTCTCTCTCTGCGGTAAACCATCTTCCTCTCCTCTCATTTTTCATCCAACTCTTAAGCCCATTTACCTAATGGGCCATTGATCCGTCCTGTGTGTGTGTGTTTCTTCTGTGTATAGTAATGTCTAAAGGCCCAGTCTCCACTACTCCCTCCTCCTCCTCCACCCCTGGAGCAGCTGGAGCCTCCCCAAGTCCTGGCAGACAGGCGTCCCCCTCCCTTGCCCTGCCTCTGGCACAAGGTGAGAGGGCTCCATCCCCACTCCCCTCCCTCACTCCGTTATTCCCACCTCCATTTTCTACCATTCTATCTAAAAATTGGAAAGAAAAGACAATACAGTACCGAGTTTTGGTACTAATAACACATTTATATTATATATGGAGATGATATTCAAACTGTGAACAGGAACTTAATCATTGAACAATTTTAAGCTAGTGCCTCATTTTTTTTTTATCAATACAACTCATTGATAGAGGTCAAACATTGCTGTACTAACTCCCAGCAACTGTATTGATCACACACTTAATCTCCAACACACCCTTTACGTCAGCTGCTATAAAACAAGTTCACTCACACACAAGTTCATCTACAAAACTACAATCTAAAGGAGCCCATTAGAAAACATCAACAGGCTTTCTACAAAAATGACTACCCAACTCACATAATGTGTTAACACAGAACATTTAAGGAATGCTTCTATTCTCTTAATGGCTTCATACATTTCTAAAATATAGTCTTTTAGTTGGTTCCAATGTTCAGGATTCAGGGAGATACCTTCCTCCCCCGGCTTCATCTCCCCACCCGAGTTCATCCAGTACTCTCTACAACAACAACAACAACAACAACAACAACAACAAATCTTTAACCAAATATATGTCTCTCCTCAAATATACAAGTATGCAATTGTTTAATTAAATCTCTGTCTCACACTTGCTTTTCCGCTGTGTCTCTCTTCCTCCACAGTGAAGACTGAGCCCGGCGCCGGCACAGCTGTCACAGCTGCTCCGTCTCCCCCGGCGACCGCTCCTGTCCCCACCTCTGCAGCTACGATAGTCAAACAGGAGCAAGGGGCGGATACCTCTGCTCACGAACTCATCAAGTGAGTGCACGAGGAGTCACGATGCAACTCTGACTTACAGCGCCTGAACTGATTCTCAGAGGCGTTGATAATTTATGCTCTGTTAACAGGAAAGGTGCGAGTGAAGAAACACATTTACTTAAGCACCCAAACTCACACTGAGTCATCCGAGCGCAACTGTGCTCGGATATATAAATGTATTTCATCACTTAAAGCAACATCAACGTAAGATTCTGAATTTTTGCGACTTAGCGCTGATACAGATTCAGAGTGCAATTCACTTGCACTGCTGTCGTAAATATGGACGGCTATAGCATTACACCTGCATTTGCTATCATTAAACTACTTACAAATACTAGTTTGTTGACAACTTTAAAAATAATGCAGAACATCACGCAAGTGCAACAACATCAGATAGGCCAGTTAACTTTTCTCACAATTCCTTAGAGCAGGGATTTCCAAACTTTTTTCACTGAGGGCCACATACAGAAAAATATAGGAAGGGCTGGGCCACTCCCTAGAGGTTTATTGGCTCATAAGGTAAGTTATAAGTCAGCAAAATCAATCAAATGTAGGTCAATTATGCTTGATAATTGAAAAATGCTTTAAGAAACACAACATCCTACATCACGGAGGGTTTACTTTATTGTGTTGACAGCTCATTCCTTAAAACTGAAGCCTCATATTGCTTATAAAAAGAGGAAATATGAAGGGTAGATTTCAAGGTTGTTATGTAATGAAGTTATTGGGCTTTTTTTGTATCAACTAAGATTTGTTTGAAAATGTTTCAACTTTAATTGACTGAATTTATTTGAAAAGTGGGCCTTTTAACACATGCAGACTGTGTAATATGTTTTTACATACATATTTAAGAAGTATAATATATGACAAGTTTCATTTTGTGGGCCATATTTCATTATGCTTTGGAATTAGCTCAGGGCCGTTTCCAAATGGGCCTTAGTTTGGACACCCCTGAACCCCGCTCCAGTTTCCACTCACCTGATTCCTGTTCTGGCCAAATTGACACAATGTTGCTTTAAGTGTTTTTTTGTGTAACAATTTCTCCATTGCACTGAATACCTTCTGGTTGTATATCTGACTCTTGTGCTCTCTCTCTCAGCACTGAGCACATAGAGACCCTGATGCAGCTGCTGACAGCCGTGGTGAAGAAGTTCCCTCTTATAGTGCCCGATAAGAGTAAGTGAGCCTGCTTTCTGTTTGGTCTGCTTAAAAACCAGCTTCATATATTAAATCAGACTGAAAGCCTGTGGGTTTTTTCAAGCTTTGTAATGCTTTGTTTTTTTTGTTTAGCCGAAGACTCCCATCCATTCTGTGCCTCCTCAACAGAACAGTATTATTCCTGGACTATTGGCAAGCGCAGAGCATCAGAGGTGACTTTCTCCTGTTGTTTTTGAATGATTGATGCTGTAGGTTTTCCGTGACTTTGAGTTAAAATAACGCCTCAGTGGAGTCAAACTGAAAAACCATGCAAACTACAGCTGCGATTATTAGTAAATAAAACATTTGTTGTCATGTGGGGGTTACCTTTTTCCCTTTCACTATTTTCTGGCATTTTATAGACTGTATTTCCTAGACTCATTCAGAGCACCGACTTCATAGCAGTTGCTCTCCAGTTTCCATGGTGGAGGTGTCTATAATGTCAGGCTTAATTTGCATTCTTTGCAGTTTTGTTCTCTGTGTAATCTGTCTTGGTGCTCGGTGCTGGGACCCTGACTCAGCAATCTTTGTGCTTACCTCATGGCTTCCTATCTACCCGGTCAGATGTGTATCTCTGCCTGTTGTGTCCCTTCATCTCTTTCTAATGGGTTCATCAATAGCTCATGCAGGCCAGTCCATGTGTTAGCTGTCTGTTCTCTTTCTCTAGAACTATAAAAGGCTCAGACTGGATATTTATATCTACGGGGCGCTAATTTACTAAAGGGCCAGGGGACTTGAAGCAAATCATAAGACAAGGCCAGGGGAGGATCTGTCAGAGAGTTAAATAATGTAAAACTGTGAATTGTCAGCTTTTTACCTTATGTACAGTATAGAGGCTAAGCCAACGCTTCAAGCCTCTGAGGATCCGCTAACTTGACGTTATTGACGCACACATAGCTTGCCACGTGAACAAAAGTCTGATACAAAGCTTCAGTGAAATACAGTCCATTTATTTCCTTTTTATTTAACTTGCTTCATTTTTCCATTTACCATACACAATATTACGGTTCACACAATACCTTAGCAAATGTTTGTAATCCCGTGTTTGCGTGTGTGTGTTCTCCGTGTGTGGTCAAAAACTGTTTCCGGCGGAACCTGAATCCACAAACATTGGTTCCTACCTTTATACCCACAGTTTTAATTGGCTCCTACATACAGTTTTTCCTAATAGATATTGGTGTGTGTGTGTGTGTGTGTGTGTGTGTGTGTGTGTGTGTGTGTGTGTGTGTGTAGCTTCAGCGGGCGGTAGCAGTAAAGCGGCTAGTCCAGGATGTGTTGGACCGCTCGCCCCGCCTGCAGGCCCTCACCCCCCCAAAGACCAGAGAGGTGGTGCAGTGGTGCCGGCAGAGGGGCTACACGCCGCCTGACCTCGAGCCCCAACGCAAGAACGACGACGAGTCCATCGAGGACATCCTCACGCAGATAGACAACGAGCCCGGTGAGTTTGTGTGTGTTTTTGGGGAATAGATTTCACGGTTTTCCATCAGCTCAAAGTGGATCAATATTCTCCCTTCAGTGTTGCATGTGTGGGCGTAGTGCTTCTGCAGATACCACTCGGTCCAGTAATGTGTTGGCAGTCCAGTAGTGTGTGAGGGCGGGCGGTGTGCAGCCTTACTGTTTTTGTTCAGGCGTCTTTTATTCAGAAAGAATTCTCATTAATTCTGTCTTTTGTCTGTAAAGGGTGAGAGACAAACTGCTTAGCTCAGTGAGTCACACACCGCCTGAGCCAGACAATATGATAATCTGTGTTTGTGTTTTCCTCGTCCTCCTTCATGCACAAATATCTTGATTTTTAATTATTGCATTGTTTGACCGGTTCAACGAGCCACAATTGCACAAAAGCTCTCTTAAAGGTCTCCTATCATGCAAAATGCACTTTTTGATGTCTTTTGTACATAAATATGTGTCCCAGGTGTGTCAGTAGACTCACAAAGTGTCAGTAAATACAACCCTCTCTCTTTTCCTCCGTACCGAAATCTCTAAAAACGGGGGTACAACGGAGCCGATCCAGATTCGCTGCCAATATTACGTAATATCGGAAATGTGGACTGGCTTTACGCCCACGGCACTATCGGAAACGTCGCTATCAGAAACAATGCGTGACGTGTTTTGGAAGTAATTTAGTCTTTGTTTACATTAGCAAGCTTGCTAACACTCAGAGCTAACCTGTACTGGAGAGAGCATGTATAAAAAAAGCAGGATATAAAAGGGACTCACCTTGTGGTAAACCCGTGAGAGAAAAAGCCTTTGAGCTCCATACTGTTTCAGAGATAATCCTTGATGTGGTTTGGAACATAATATGGCGTTTAATCACGGCAACGTTTAGCTGAGAATCTGGGTAGAATTCTCCTGCATGAGCTCTCGTCTCGGCTCTCTCTTTCTCTTTTCCCCTTTTTTTTTTAAAGCTTCAAACCCAGAATAAGCACTTCTGTAGCGCGGCTGAAATAGAGAGGTATGAGGCAATGACTAGAATGGGTGATCTGTTTGGTATTTTGAGCAAAACACTTCATAGACATGTTTTTTATATTTCTGAGACCTATAATATATGCCTAAAGATATTATAATAGGACACCTTTAATATGTATCTTTTAAACACACAGCAAGCCACTAAGTGAATCACCAATGCTGTTACCGTTTGTGAACTGGTGTGTTAAATGTAAATGTGACTCGCTCCGCAGAGTGCCCGACGACCCTGAGCAGCTGTGAGGAGCTGGTGCTGCGGCTGGAGCAGATGCAGGCTCTGCTGAAGACTGAACCGGAGGAGGCAGACGACAGGATAGTGGACATCGTCACTGTGACCCCCCCATGCCAGAAACTAAAGGTCAAAGAAGAGGAGCAAGAGGCTGATGCTGAGCCCAAGTTCTTCCTGGGGCCATGCATGTCTGCTCAGTTTGTCAGTGACACAGCACAGCAGGTCAGGAAGCTCTCTTTGGAAAGGGAAAATGCTTTGATGGTTTAACCAATAACATCCTGTTGTTGTGTTGCTTCTATTCACTGATTCTACAGTTAGAAGAAGCTGCACAACTGTCTCCATTTTTATATAATGTCTCCTCACTCTCTCTCTCAGATTGGGGTGAACTTCCAGCCAGTCGAGGTGGAGAAGAATGTGTATGCTCCAGTTGTTGAAGCCATGATTCTGAAGGTCAGTCACTATACAGGCCAGAACAGAGAAAAAAAGTTGCCATTTCCAGCAGCATAACGTTACCTTCACATACCCTTGACTAGAATAATGAATACTCTATATAGGAGATGTTCCACATTATTGCTTGTTTGATCTTGTACTGTACGAGAGAGTGGGTCGCTTTGGGACTAATGGTATGTGTGTGTGTGTGTGTGTGTGTGTGTGTGTGTGTGTGTGTGTGTGTGTGTGTGTGTGTGTGTGTGTGTGTGTGTGTGTGTGTGTGTGTGTGTCTCTCTCTGCAGGCTACTGAACAGTTTGCCAGTGACATCCTGAGAGAAGCTCTGGCTGGGGCGTACGCCAAATCCCCTCAGAACAGGTCAGCCGGTTATTTTTTTCTCTCGGCCTCTATAATGCAACCTGCCTATGCTCCGTTTTTCACATTCATTCGTTTTATCCAGGGCTTATCCAAGCAACCAGTTTGCTACTACTTATTCTAAACGTATCCATACCAGGAAATATCTATAAATAGTATTGCATGAATAGATATTTTATCATAACTGTTTAAAACAGAATATACAGAAACCTAAATTAAGTAATGTAAACTGAAGTAAAAAGATCCAGTAGCTGTTTTTCCCTGAATGAGATCACCTACTGAAGAGATCTGAAATTATATTGACTATTCAGTTATGCTAGAGATATTCTAGGTACTAAAAAGCAGCAAACGGCTCAAGGTTAAATTAATTTCTGGCATTTTCCAAACAGCAGATTGTGTTTAATGCTCTGTAGTAAATCTGGAAACATCTGCCACTTTTATAACCAGCTAACCTACAGGAACCAGGGAAATGTGCATGATGTCAGATAACTATAGGTTACTAACGTAACCCCAGTTCTCAGAGTAACATGAAGTGAGATGTCTCACTATGGGATGCGCCTCAACGCGTATGCATCAGAAGCATCAATCTCATTACGCCAATCCTGATTGGCTGGTGATCTTGACGACTACGTCAGGGAATCCACCCACCCTTTAAGTAGCTTGCGCTACGTCGCAGCGTCATTCAAAATAAGCACCTCTTCTCGCTTCGCCTCAGCAAGAAGGGCCTTCTGGTGAGACATCTCACTTCATGTTACTCTGAGAACTGGGGTTACGTTAGTAACCTATAGTTCTCATTCATAAC
Organism: Dissostichus eleginoides; assembly: GCA_031216635.1. Lineage (NCBI taxonomy): Eukaryota > Metazoa > Chordata > Actinopteri > Perciformes > Nototheniidae > Dissostichus > Dissostichus eleginoides. The sequence continues at coordinate 18,120,648 of CM062276.1, forward strand.
ACTCCGTTCGATGTCTCACTATGGGATATTGAGACTCCCGTATTGCTAGACATGCTTATCTCGAAAATCACCAAAACAAAACAGTACTTAACAGGTAGAACCCTGTCCCAACACGGGGCCCAGCACTGCACGGGCCACACTTGGAGCAGAGACATCTAGTCTGTAAAAGCGGACAAAAGTGAGCGGCGAGACCAGCTCGCTGCTGCACAAATGTCCTGATGGAAACACCCTTGAACAAAGCCCAGGATGTAGCCAGTCCACGAGTAGAATGAGACGCAGCAGGCCGTTGGTGCCTGCAAACCCTGACTCGTATAAGCCAGAGCTATCGCTTCCACAATCCAGTGGGAGAGCCGTTGCCTGGTAACGGGCTTGCCCTTATGAGGGTTAGCCCAGGATACAAAGAGTTGGTCATTGCATCGAAACTCTTTTGACCTGTCCATATAGTGCGCAAAGCACGAACTGGGCACAGCAAATTCGGCCGCTGTTCTTCAGAGGAACATAGCGGTGAAGGAAATGCCTCAAGGTCAATGGGGGTGCATGAGCCAACCACCTTGGGCACAAAGGCAGGGTTGGGCTTCAGCAACACTCTCGTTTGCCCCGGGGCAAACTGAGTGCATGAAGGATGCACAGAGAGCGCGTGAATGTCACTGACTCGTTTGGCAGATGCCAGAGCCAGTAACAACACTGTCTTCAGTGACAGGTGTTTTATGTCAGCGTCTTCCAGGGGTTCAAATGGAGGTCGAGTGAGCCCATCTAAAACCACTGCCAAGTCCCACAGGGCACCAGTGACCTGGAAACGGGAGGAGCCTGCGAGCCCCTTTCATAAAACGGCAGACCAAGGGATGTTGGCTAGCCGTCTTTCCCTCAAAGCCCACATGGCATGCGGCAATAGCAGCCAGGTACACTTTAATCGTAGAGAAAGCTCTGTGTTTATCAATCAGGTCCTGTAGAAATGATAGAATCACACCGACAGGGCATTGAAAAGAGATGTGTCCCTTTTGAAGGCACCACTCCTCAAACACCCTCCACTTACAGTCATAGAGAGACCTGGTGGAGGAAGCCCTTGCACTCTGAATAGTGTTTATCACCTTCTGAGTAAGCCCCACTGTACTCAAATTATACCACTCACGGGCCAGGCCCATAGTGCCAGCGCTCTGGGTGTGGGTGAAAAATCATCCCCCCCGCCTGAGATAGTATGTCCCTGCGTAACGGGAGCTGCCACGGCTGCCCGCACAGCAGCTGATATATCTCCGCCAGCCAGTACATTGCAGGCCAGTGCGGAGCTATCAGGATCAGTGTGTGGCGATGTTTCTCACTCTGGCCAGAGTTGGGGTATTAGAGCCAGGGGTGGGAACGCGTACAGAAGGACCGGGGCCAAACGTGTGCGAGCGCGTCCACGCCTAACGGTGCGTTTAGATCGCGCATTGAAAAGAACAGCTGACATTGAGCATTTTCTTTTGACGCGAACAGATCTACCGCGGCCCGGCCGTAACGCACCCACAGCTGACTCACAATTGTTGGATGTAGAGTCCAGTCTGCATATAGTGGTGCACCTCTGGACAGCAGATCTGCCCCGAGGTTCATCACTCCCGGTACGTGCGTGCTCTCAGAGAGAGGAGACGTCCGCAGCTCCATAAATCAGTTTGCGTGCCAGCATGTGTAACTGGAGAGAACGCAAACCCCCTTGACGGTTTATATACGATATTGTGGTCGTGTTGTCTGTCCTCACGAGGACATGATGTCCTTTGAGAAAAGGCAGAAAGCGTTTAGGGTGAGAAACACCGCTAAAAGCTCCAGATAATTTATGTGTGACCGTTGGAGATCTCTGCTCCAGAGACCCCTCACAGGTCGACCTTCGTATATACCCCCCCAGCCCGTCAGACATGCGTCTGTGGTGACCACTTTCCGCGATAGGACAGCACCCATAGGTACGCCCCGTACTAGAAAAGTCGGGTGCAGCCAGTGGCGCAGTGCCATTACGCATTCCACAGTGACCATCACTCTCCGCGCGCCATGACGCACGGGGTCCAGTCTGAGGGCAGCTACCCAGCGCTGAAACTCCCTCATGTGTAAGCGGCCCAGTCGTACCACCAGGATGGCTGACGCCATGAGCCCCAGTAACCGCAGACATGATCTGAAGAGAACATATTTGCGTGGCTGGAAATGAGCGAGGCAAGCCCTGAAGGCTTTCACTCTCTCTGCTGACAGGCGGGCTGTAAAGGGCACCGAATTTAGACGTAAGCCCAGGAAGAGCACAGTCTGGGCTGGGGACAACATGCTCTTTTCTGTGTTTATTACGAAACCCAGGTCGAGCAGGTGTTTCACGAGGGTATTCGTCTGCGTAATAGCCTCCTGCTCCGACTGTGCAAGAAGGAGCCAGTCGTCTAAATAGGTTGCCAGGCGAATGCCCTGTTGCCTTAACGGGGCTATTGCTGCCTCCGTACATCGTACAAACACCCGTGGGCTGAGAGACAGACCGAAGGGAAGCACTCTGTACTCGTAACAGACACCCTGAAAAGCGAACCTCAGATATTTCCTGTGTGGATAATATACTGGGACGTGAAAATACGCGTCTTTCAGGTCGATTGATGTGAACCAATCGTCCTGACGTACGAGACGCAGCAGAGATGTGTGAGTGAGCATCCGGAATTTGTATTTTCTGAGATACTTGTTCAGAGCCCTTAAATCTAGGATAGGGCGAATTCCGTTCCCTCCCCGTTTGGGAACGAGGAATATTTGGAATAGAAGCCGCTCTGACTCTGTTCGGAGGGTACAATGGATATGGCTTTCTTTTCTAGTAGCGAGAGAATCTCCTGCTCTAGAATATGAGCCGACTCTCCCCGGGCTTGTGAATGCACAATGCCCGAGAAGTGAGGGGGGGTGACAGCGAATTGGAGTCTGTAGCCCCGTGATATCGTCTTGAAAACCCAAGCAGAGCTTGTGAGCACCTTCCACCTTTCGCTTCTCAGAGCGAGTGGAGATGTGGTCACTTCTCTGTTGTTTGCTCTCTGTGTCTTTATTGGTTGTGTTATGGGGCCCTCTAGTGTCTGAACACGGTGGTATCCCAGGCTGACAACCTCGGTCGACACTGCGCATGCGCGCGGCGATGATGCGTTCACAGACTCGGTTACCGTCCGCATTCTGAGAGAGGCAACAGCCACTCTCAGAAGTGGAGCAGTCACCTGACTGTTTATTGTTTTTATTGTTTTTCTTTACATTATTTTTGACTGCGCCCTTGGCTTTAAGCCTGGAAACGACAGTGGAAAATGTTTTATTAGAAAACAAGGACATGTGTTTGTGTGACTTGAACGAGCAGCAGAACCTGCTGTCTTTGACGTGAAGTCTATCTCCCTCATGGCGCGAACCTGAGGATGACGTTCTGACATCACTCGAGGCGGCGGGAAGATGGGGGCGTGGTTGCACCCCGGAAACACATGAGCATTGAACACGTGTGGAACACGTTCTGGGGCTGGAAAACAGGGAACTTCCAGCTCTTTCACCGAGGAGAGGAGGGAAGGCTGTCAGGCTGCTCTCTTCTCTTTTCCTCACCTGATGGCCGAAGGTCTGGGCCGGCTGTGCCTGTGCGGCTGCTGCCGGAACCGGGGACTTTCTTGGCCAGCTCGTCCTCGCCTCATGTCTGGGCGGGAGACCCGGGGCGGGCTGTGGCTTTTGGGGAAGACAAAGCTGGAGAGCCTCATCCTCCTTCTTTTTAGCCTCACACCGCTGCTGCATTGAAGCCAGAGCGGTGCCAAATATGCCCTCGGGGACAATTGGCACGTCCAAGACGTCCTCTTTTTCCCGGTCCGGAAGGTTCGTCAGGTTATGCCACCTGGCTCTCTCCTGCACCACCATCATCCCCAGCGATTTGCCCGTGGCTTGGACTGCACAGCACTGCACACGGAGGCAAATGTCCGTGATCGCTGTGATTTCGTCCCACACGGCAGGCTCAGGTTTGTTCGTCATGTCCTCACAGAGCTCCGCCTGGTAAGCGGTCAGCATTGACGAGACATTGAGCGCCCTGACGGACAAAGCTGCCGCTTTGTAAGCCCGTTCGGTCATTGCTGACTGGAAACGGTCTGCTTTTGTCGGCAGCGTGGGGTTCCTGCTAGGTGCCGAAGACAGCCGCGGTTGGAGGTGGGCTGCCACAAGCGGCTCCATAGGCGGCATGCGGAGCAAGCCGAGCTTCTCCATGCCCTCAAAGTCCAAAGAGGAGGCTCCCTGGATTGGGGCCTTGTTGCTGAAAGGGCGGTCTCTCCACGAGACAGACACCTCGTCCAGCAGCTCTGGAAAGACTGGGAGAAGTTGCCTCGTCATCCTCGCGGCTTGGGGCAAGTTCTTCCCCTCATAGCGAGATCTGGAGGTCTCCTTGGCTACTTCAGGCCAGGGGATGTCCAGCCTGGACGCAGCGCGTTGGCACACGGCCTGCAAGTCCATGCTGAGGCGGGGCGAAGTTGGCGCGCTTTCGCCTGGGGGAGCGGACACCACCTCCGGCTTGGCAGCCTGAGCAGATGGGACGAAGATGTCATCTTCGTCTTCGTCTGAGTCGGATAAGAGGAACTCAGAGGTATCCTCTTCATCTTCCTCCACGTAATCCAGCTCCAGGACATCCTCCGCGGGTGGAACCACGGTGAGGTCCAGTTGGGAGCCCCAGCTTGTCACAGCGCGGGGCTCCATTCCCGCGGCTGCCGCCGCCGTTGAGCCCCAGCTTGACACAGCACGGGGCTCAACTCCCGCGGCGGTCGCCACCATGCCTCGATTGCCGGCCGGCAAATCAACAGGCATGAAGGGGTCATGTCCCGACAGGCTAGCTTGGTGCGCTAGCCGTCGGCGGAGGCTCTTGGTGGTGAAGCGGGCACAGTGTCCGCACGAACCGGGGGCGTCGATAGCCTCCTGGGCATGTTTCAGCCCAAGGCAGGACGAGCAGACCTGGTGTGAGTCCGTGCTCGAAATCTTGAACCCGCAGAGTCGAGCCTCCGAGCCTCCGTCTCCTCTGGTGTTAGGGAGAGAAGGGTCCATCCTCGCTCGCCGGGGTGCCGGCGTGGAGGGACAAACCAGTAACAGGTATGTTACCGTTTGAAAAAAACAAAACCTTACCGTTATTTAGGAAGAAAAAACGGCAGGGCAGATTTTAGTATTAACTGGTGTGTTAATAAATCAAATCCTGTGCGAAGCAAAAGTAGCCGGCAAGCGTCCGGCGACCGAAGGTTAGCTTGTGGTTCAGTCTGTGGACAGTTAAGCTAGCCTGGCTACTGATATTTTTGAGATGTGCTCCGAAGCGAGAAGAGGTGTTTGAATGACGCTGCGACGTAGCGCAAGCTACTTAAAGGGTGGGTGGATTCCCTGACGTAGTCGTCAAGATCACCAGCCAATCAGGATTGGCGTAATGAGATTGATGCTTCTGATGCATACGCGTTGAGGCGCATCCCATAGTTAGACATCGAACGGAGTGTTATGAATGAGAACAGGGCACTTTACTAATAAGAGACCTGAAAATGCATTGATTCATATCTTATTATATAACAGTCATAAACCAGTGATAAAACATGTCTCCTGTGTTTGCGCCATGTTTAAATGAACTCTGTGTTTTGCAGGGCTCCGAGAGAGATCACAGCCATGAACATCCACCAGGCGGTCAGTAGCGTCCCCACCTGTGACTTCCTCACCAACACACACATGGGTTACCTGTCCAAGGACAATTGAGGCATAACAAGAAGACATTGACTGGTAACCGACCCCTACAGGGATGTGAGGACTGTTCGACCTCCTGCTTATGACAGAAAGACTCTTTGAAGTGCGGGACATTCACATTTGGATGTAGTCCTGTTGCCTCAGGTTGCGCAGTAATAACTAATGTACTGTATTCATTAACTTAATTATAGAAGGGCTCAGCTTGCTCCTCACAGCAGCCGAATAACAATTTCTAACACTCTGGGTAAATTGTATCATTTTAGTCCTAATGTACCCAGAAGCATCGTCGTGGGACCGGCGTCATTTGATTTTGAGAGGCTGTTGTGCGCTAGCTTACCTCATAACAAGATTATTTTAATGATGAAGTGTTTCCTACTAGACAGCCACCTAGTCAGCAGGGGAAATGAAGCCTGAGTGACTTACAAAAAAAACAAAACCTCATCAGACTGCTGTCCCCGCCCCCCTTGATTCTTCACCCTGCTCACAGGTTCAGTTAACAGCGGAGGTGAAGCACAAATTCACAGCGGGTTGTAAACACTAATGAACATTTGGGTATTAGAGTTTCTATCAATCAAGTTGATAGTAATGTCTGGTGGGCAAAACAAGGATTTTATTCCAAAAGTGTCGTTGCTACAGCAACTGTCTGCGAACATCCTTTGTTGTGTTTCAGTGTCACCTGCCTGCTGAATTCTGGCTCTTACAATACCGCTGTTTTTAAGGGTCCACGAGAAGAGGTAACTGATTCATGTTTCTTATATTTAAGTTGCAGCGTATTATGAAGGGTTATAAAAAAAACATGTCTGACTCTTAACAAGACAAAGTCTAATGAACAAAACATGTCATACATATCTTAATATTTATCTACTCCCCCTTAAAAATAGGTTCAGTTGAAAGTGCTTTTAAGTGTTCTGGTTGGCAACCATCATGTGATGTACACAGTATATATGACCAATTTGAAATAGATGGTGTTTTCAAATCCTCTTTTATTTTTTTATCTAATAACAATAACTGCGAACAGTAATGCCCTAACAGTAGTGAGTGTGTGTATGAATATGTGCGTATAGTGGATGTATTCATCACAAAAGTGAATGAATTTGATGGTAAGTGAGTGCTCTGTGTGTGTTTTGTGGGCTGATGTAGTGTTGGTAAATCTGTTTGATGTGGAGCTTTGCATTATGTTAATGTGAGGATGATTGGATGGGTGGAAGTGTTTGGCCTGAGTGGTTGTGATGCCTGTTCAACAAAATTAGTGTAGAAGGTTACCAAACGTTGTGTTTTCATGTTTCAGTGCAAAACCAAAAATATAATCAATATTCTTGTAATAAAAAAGGAAAAACTCGACTCGTGTTGAACATTTTTGTTTGCTTTGGATCAGGATAGATTGCTTTTTCCTTAAACTTTACAGAACATTTCATTTTTTATTCAAGTATGACACACGAAAACCCTTTCACTCCCACATTACCTGACCTTTGGTATAACAGTGGTTAACTGCAATCAGAACTCGATCCATACATTTATTAAGGGGTCCATGATGTTTTTCAGGCCAAAGACCCCCTCACCTGAAAGAGAGACAGAGCAGGGACCCCTACTACTTATTTAAACTGGGCCTAAAAAAGAGCCGAGTGACATCTCATAGAAAGTGCTAATAACCTTATATTCTTTTATTGTGATTTCACTTACATTCTTTTTTTTCTTTAACAATAGATTTACAAAATAATAGACTGAACAAGACTTTCTCAAAATAGTAAACTAACTAGGGAAATAAATAACTTGTTTTCTAGCAGAACACCAAAAGGGCAAGAAAGTACTCGTAAGCATACACACTTAGTGACCTTAGTGATGTCATTCGTTACCGTAGCAGACCCGACATTATGTACAACTAAAGGACAAATCAGCAGGTGCACACAAACACACAAACACACAGAGCAGCCAGTTTCTTGTGCATCTATAACCGCAAAAAACTATTTCTAACATGCATATTCTTTTTCATAGCAACGGGTCGTAGGAGTGTAAAAGGGTCTGTCTGTCTCCACTCGGGTCGTGGCGCTGCAGCTCCACAGGATTCACAACATTATACATTCCCTTGCATAGATTCTTGTGTTGTGGAATGGACTCAAATCATTCCCCCTTGATTTCTTAAAACGATCAGAGAGGAACGGTTGGAAATCGGATCAGATGTTGAAGACCCTCGGCCCGCTTTGAAAGAGAGCTGAAGAGTTTGGAGGGAACTTGGTCCTCACCAGATGATCCTGAGACATGGGCGAGAGAGAGAGAGAGGATGCAGGTATTACAGCAGCTATTAAGGTTATCAGAGACATTAAAGCAGAGGGCAGCAGCTGTGGTGCCTTCACTGGACCCATGAAATTAGAGGAGACTGCTTTTGACTGCTGTCAAGATGAATCAGGTCTGCTGTCAGAGTGCTAGCAGTCCGGACTGTGTGGCTGTTTCCTGCTTAGTGCTGCTCAGTTCTGCCGATGGCAGCTCTTTTAAAACCCTGGCCCAAAAGTTGCCTTTAAATATGTTCTTTCTGTTTCTCTTCTTTTTTTTCGCGGAGAGTTTGACTTGCTGTCCCGGCAGCACTTTGAATGTGACTACACAGCTCAGTGGGTGGCAGGAAAGGCATCTCATGTTGTTCAGCAAGTCACTTTGGTGTGTGAGTGTATTCACCTCCTCCCCTCTCCCTCTCCCACCCACACACACACACACACACACACACACACACACACACACACACACACACCGGCTTTTCGGCTCTTTGTAGCAGCCAGGTCTGCCTCTCTCCTAAATTAGATTTGTGCCAAAGAAGACTGCATCCCTGTGCAACATTGCACTTTAACAGATAATCCATCAAATTGTGCTCTCCAGCACCCCCCCCCTCCCCCCACTTCCCTCCCTTTCCCATTCTCTCATCACCTATCTTTCACATGCTGCATATCGTTCTTCTGTCGTCATCCTTTTCCCCCATAGCTTTATCTCTTTTCCCTCAACCTTCTCTTGCCTTTTCTCTGCTCTTAACACAATTCTCTGCTCGCTCCCTGCCAGCTTGGAACAGACTCTCCCTCTGTAGTCCCAGGCAGCATGGGAAAAGGGAAGAGGTCCAAGTGAAAGACAAGGGGAGAGAAAACAGCGAAAAAGCCCGGATTGGGGGATAGCTCGAGATTTAAAGCTATTGTGAGCAGCCTTTCCATCTCATCTGTGCACTGTGTTACTGCCTCACCAAAACACAGCACTGCTATGCATTGTATTCAGAAGTTAGGCAGGGCAGCCAGTGAGCTTTAAGAGTACAAACTTAAATCTAGGGGGGCTGCTGCCATAAGCTGACTATGCAACAACCAAGAATTTAATAACAAGAGTTTCTTCTCTGCATGCTAAATGTGTTCACCATTCAGCGGTTTTGTTTTGCTCATCCCTGAAACACACACACACAAACACACACACACACAGACACACACACACACACCGGATTAAAAAGCCCATCCTTGCCAATCTGTTTGCCTTGTATAGCAGATTCCGAAAACACATTTCTGTGCAGAGAGTTCAGGGCTGCACTCGTTTAAGCGTGACAAGTGGGACAGCCGAGATTCAGGTTTAACAGACGTTCCTTCTCTCATGTGAGTGATCGCAGCAACCTCTCACTGGGGGGTGTTAAATTAGGTTTGGGAGTTCAATGAGTGCAAGAAAAGGTGTCTCTCATCATGAAAAGCATCAGCGTGTCCTTATCACTCATTTGTCTGCTGCGTGTCATGAAATTAGAGATGGCTCTTATCCGTGGAGATGGATTTGAATGTGTTTTAGGTGGGGGAGCAAACAATTTGACAGATTGATTTGAGCAATAATGAGAATTTCATCGCTGCCCAACTCCGTTATCATTAAGAGCAGATTTATTCTGATTTCAGCAGCTTATTTGGTACTTAACCATTAAATCATTTAATGAATAGATACAGTCTGCTCCATGCTAAATGGGGAAGCGTCGCCTGCTGGTGACAACACAGTTGGGTTTAGCCATGTATTTTACAGAATGGCATCACAAACGGAGAATGCCCTCCGACAAATACCAGCAGAGTGCCATGACCCAGCGTAATGCATACTGGAGTGGGATGTGTAATGCTTGGTCAGACACCTCTGCGGGGGGCTGCTGAGTCAATAATGAGTCGGCAGTGTGTGGGCCTGTGGTGACCGGGGTGGATTATCTAAGTTCAACTTGATTTGCTGCCAGGCTGATGTACTGGCAGATTGTGGTACAGCTGATGAAACGCCACTGAAACTGCACATGTTTCAATGCCGTATCTGTATGCGTGTGCTTGGGGTTTAGTGTGTGTAATATTGAGCGCAGTTTGCACAGCCGATCACACTGCCAGCAGCACATCCCTTCTTAATGTGCCATGAACTCTCTCTCCAACTGCGCCGGTGTTATTAATAGAGTCTGTGTCCTACAATTGACATCTCTCAGTTCGAACTCTTCACCATCACACAGCATAAAGGGTCATTATTTCAAAAATAAATATGCAAATAACCACTTAATTTTCTCTCTTCTGCATCATTCTTGACAAAACTCCAATGTGTAAAATTGTTATTTTAATTTCTTGTATTAATTTAAATTCAGTTATTCAGTTATATCATCAGTCAAATGAATGTCTTTGACCTAATAAAACGGTTTCCAAAATGTCAGTTGCGAAGAAAAACAGCCATGTTTAAAGCTTTGAAAGAATGCATTTTTTTAAGATAATGCAATTGTTTTTTTATGTTGTTTATGTAGCCTGTCTATGAAGGAACACAAATTCTGAGATTGATTACTTTCACAGGCTTGTATTCTGCACATTGCTAAAATAAAAATGTGTTTGGGAGATAATCACATTTGTATTATTTCTTAGCTAAATGTTAATTGAGGCTTCAAAATGTTGGAACATGCCTTCAAAACATCCTCTAAAGTAGCCTGTAAACTTCCCCAGGTTCCTATAACTCCCAAATATCAAGGACATCATGACCTTAGTGTAGCTAGGACCCGCCAAACATAGATTTTTCCCACAAACACATGTTCTAACCCTTCAGTGTGAGATGTATTGCTACACAGTGTGCAGCAGAGAGACCAGACAGACCCGACCCAGACCAGATCCCCACTGGCAGATTGCGCCGTGATGTGTGGGCGGGAAGAGGGATGGCACTAAACCTCTGGAGATTCCCAAAATCTGTCTCACTTACTGTCACGCAAAACAGCTGACCTGAGCAACATCACAGGGAGGGGACGGAGGAAAGGGGGTCGTGTCCCCTCAGACAGTTTATCCTACGATAATCTGAAACAACCTGACTGAACTGATGAATATTCAGCATCGTGAGCAAATCCTCTTGCCCTGTTGAGTTATGCTTCTGTCCGACATCTGCTTCTTTCTGTCCCTGACCTCCTGCCTTTTCTGAGAGCAAAAGAACTGGGGCAAAATGTGAAATCGTGTGAATATTTGTTCGATTCTTTAACCTTTGTCATTCTGCCCCTGGCCATATTAAGCACACTTTTTCAAAATAACTCAGTTACATTTCTTCAACATTATGTGTATTTTTACTATATTTTAGTATCGCTGCAGGTCCAAAAAAACATTGCCCGTTCATGATTTAGACTCCCATTTACACCAATGTCTTTACACTTGTCAACAGGTTTTCTTTGTTTTCTGACCAAAGTGTAACACAATTAGAACTATTAGCCATTAACTCTTTGTTCTTATCAAGCCTTTTCTATTCAGGTCAAAGTAATGTGTGTAGCACCAGCAGTCTGTTACCTAACAGAGCACATGGCCTGTTTAAACTGCTGGGTCACTTTGAGCTGCTTTAGGACAGGATGCTGTATCACTTTTCTGAAGCGCCCTATCAGCAACAGGCCACCAGGGAGATGGGAGAAGCTGAATTTAGGGAGGAGCCCTTTGTACATTGCATGGCTCCTCCACACAAACTGGTGCAGCTTTTGCTTTAATATATCGTGAAAACACACCATTTTACTAACATTTCTGTCTTTGCTTACCTCTGCCTCGCTCTGGTTGAGGCTGGAGGGGCTGGGTGAACTGCCAGCTGGCAGGGCAGTGGGGATGTGCTGGGGGCCACCAGCAGGGTGTACGTTGGGGGCAGCAGATGTGATATTTTGCTCCTTATGATGCAGCCCTATAGACGGGACGTCCCCACTGTAGGCAGCCTGGTAGCTAGTCTCACGTGGGACGTTAGTGGCCTCTGTCCCCGGGCTGGAGTACTGAGTTGAAGGATCTTTCCTCGCACTTTTGGCTGGTCTCACCCCGGTCCACTGCCTGTACTCTTGCCTGGAGGAAGAGGCAAAAGTTTGTCTGAGAGTAACTTAAAGGGGGATCATACCAGCTTCATACCTAAAGATACGTTTATTTGTCATGGGGAGTGCATATCATGTGAAAAAAGTTGTCTTGTAAAGTCTCCTAAAGCTTGGTGCAAAAGCTTCCTAAAGTCTAGGTTTAAATGACATCAACCAGGAAGTGAGATATGCTATCAATTTGCATTGTTTGAAGTGTAAGACTCAATGTATTTGATGCTTGAAAGCAGTGAAATACCACTGCTCCTACTACTTGGGTTAAATGCAGAGGTCAAATTTCACTGTGTGCACTGTGTGCATGTATGTGTGACAATTAAAGAGGGTTTCATCCCTCCGATTCGATCTATTCTATTGCATTTTTAAATGTGTTTCTATAACACATGGTCATATTGAAATATAGGCTATGGGTTATTCATATAACTCTACCTATAGGGGTCTGGACCAACCAAGGGATTGTACAAAAACTGAGTGATTGCAAGATGATCAACAAAACAATAATCCAACATTTTCAAATATATTTTTTTATTGTGAAGTATACTGCACAGTTTTACTTATTTTTTATCTAAAAAGGCTAAAACCCTTAGTAAACATAAAGCTAACATTCTTTGATTGAACTAGTTGTAATTGATAGGAAAGGAGATGTCTCCATAACCTGAAATAAAATGCAACATCCAACCAAAGAGAATAATTGATGACCTCCACAGCTTGCTGGGTCGACCATGGAAGTCAATGAATTTTAAAACACACAAATCTAATTAAGCATCAAAGCAAGCACCAGCATTCACACAGAGGACAGCGACAGGTGCTGAAACCAGAGGCGGACATGTCCTACCTGTAGGAGCTGGTTTTGCTCTCCTCCACCCCCTGGGGGTCTGCCCCCCTCTGCCCCCTGCCCCGCTCCTCGCCCTCCCCCGGGTGTGCCTGGCTGTGGTACCCGTTCTCCGGGCTGTCCGGAGCACTGTCTGCCCTGCTGCCCCCGTTACTAATCCAAGGGAAATTCTCCTTCCTGGGAATGGGCCAAGGTTTGAAATCCTGCTTGTACTGGGTCACACTGTTGAAAGGCACTCCGGGTGGTTGATACTCCTCCCGGGGCTTGTAACTTTGCTCCTTCCGTGCCTTGAGGGATCCTCGGGTCCCCGGGCCATCTCTGGGCGCATGAGGGGGGCCACGCGGGTCCGGGGTCGCGTACTTATTCCCGGGTGCGCGCTCCGAGGCGGAGACCTGTTTGGTGATGGAGCGCACCTCATGATCCGGGATGTCCGAGTAGTTCTGGATGGTGAGCGGGACGGAGAGGTCCGATTTGTCGAACTGGTTCCAGAAGCGAGCCAGGCAGCACACTCTGCTGATGCACGGCCAAGCCATCCCCTCCCCTAACTGTGCGACTTGTAGAAGAAATCAAAGAAAAAGAACAGAAAAAGAAGAGGAAAAAACGACAAAGATTACATTCAGAAAGAGTATCGCCCTCCCTCCGCGTCCGTTAGTGGGGAGCTGAGCGAATACAGTGTCCAGCAGTCCATGTCAGCAGCAGAGGAGTGCCAGGAGATGAACCGGTCTGCCGGGGACCGTCATTGAATATTCCTCTCACGTGGTCTGTGATAGTGCCTCCACTATGCAGAGGAATTTGTGGCAAATGATTCCCTGTATCTCCAATCAGGTCCAGAGTGTAGCCCAAACATCGGATTGAAATTATTATTATTTTGCTTTTTTTCCCCTCCAGGCTCTTGTGCAATGAAAATGGTTCAGGGATATGTTTTATTGCTGCTCCACTTTTAATCACTGGTATTACTCTGACTGGTGCCAGCATGAGGGTTACATAATTATGATGCAGCGGCAAACCTACAGTTTACAGTATGGGTTGGTAGACTTCAATTCAAACACACTCAGCAAATCTGATGAACCCCGCAGGAGAGTGTGTGGAGAATATTTTTTGAAATGCTTCAAACATTTCTCAAGTCACTCTTTGCCATTTGTTGCATCAACCTGCTACACCTATGGAGGTCATTGGCTTCAGTCTGATGCTTCAAGTATTTAGAAGGTTTTTTTTTTTTTTTTTACAAAAATGCATGCAATTGCCTGCTTTAAGCTGTGAATCATACTGCAGTGCACTATGACAGCCTACTGCAATTTAGAACAGTAGATTATTTTGAAAAAGAACAACAATAGGCAAAGAGAAGACATTTTGAGACTCGACAGTAAAAGTCGAGATGTAATAATGAAATAAATGAAGGTTGAATTCCATAAACTACCTCAGTTTTATTTTTCATTCAGGCTCACTGTCTCACTGTCATGGCTAACTGATCACTTGGCTAGAACAGATACTGTACATTGTTAATGTTGTTAGTTACACCTGTATGCTACACAAAATGCTTGAATTGCCCATCATGACATTACCCAATAATCCATTGCAGGTTAGCTCATGTAGGGCTCAGAGCACTATTGCCTTTTGGACCCCATGTAGGTTCCTGGGATTTACATTTTCTTTATGCCGTGACTACAAAAAAAGTTACAAAAAGTACATCAGATATGGAAAAACAACAATCTAGAAACACTTAACAAACCATTTAAAAATAATTCCAACTTGACGTCCAAGACATTTCAAAGTTTCCACCTTTTTTCAAAAAAGTAGTGTAGTGTAGAGAGGACTGTAACTTTATTGCAACACCATTTCATGTTAGATCAAATGATTTTTCGCTTATTTGCCTGAAAGTAAATAATAATAATAATAATAATACATTAAATGTATATAGCGCTTTTCCTGGTGCTCAAAGTGCTTTACAAGCAAGTAAAGAAGAAAAAAAAAATGACAACAAAAGTAAAAAGTGCTAAACTAGGTGGAATAAGGGCGAGGGGTACCGTTAGAGGATTAGGAGTTGAAGGCAAGAGTTACGTTTTGAGGGATTATTTGAATGATATGAGATGTGATGAAATGAGATGTTAGAAATATAACCATAGCGGTGGCAGTTCAGTCGCTCGTGTGGATTGTTTTCGAAGGCATGGAGAATGACCTACAGTATTTTACTGTTTAGGTAAAAGCATTTTTAGAACATAACAAATACATTTGGACTCTAAAGCTTGACACTATTAGCATATTTAGTTTCATCGAGCCAACAAATGATCCTCAACATTATGCCTATTTCGTTTATAAACAAGTGTAGTCTGCCTTTCATATGCTATTAGAAAAGGATGAAGGAAATGTGAAGTGCTTTGATTCTACCGAGATAACTGACTCTCCTCCTTAATAGTGGATTAGCAATAAACGACTGCACACCGCTATATAAGTTTAGAGAATTACGGTTTATTACAGTTCAGTGAGGGTGAAATGGAGGGATATGCATAACGTTTTTCAGTTTGGCACTTGATGCACTGCAGGCAGAATAACTTCCCTCTGTGAGCAGTTAGAAGGATGCAGGATTAGCCTCTCTCAGGGGAGGCAGCGCAGTCATTTATGAGCCATTTAGGTTGCTTTGACACAGAAAAAGCAACTGTCATTGATGAAGATGCATTGCATTTTATCTCCACACCACTGTACTTTCTAGTAATAGATGGAACAGGTTTTCTAGTGTGATTGCCAATGTGAGCCAATAACTTTAGCTGCAGACAACTTTTTAATGTCAGATAATAAAATAGAATGAACATTGTTGAGTTATCAGGGAATTTCTTACAGCACTAATGAACAATATCCAAAAAATGTGATCCTTTAAAAACAGCAGTGTGATACTACCATCTATACAGGGGGATTCATGACGTTATTCATGTAAAAAAAACTTTTGTTTATTTCATGTAAAAAAAACTGTGTCTTTTTCTTTCTTTCTTTCTTTTCTTGATATGGTTGGTGGAAGAGAGAAAGAAAGTTCCAACATGAAGCTGTTCACACCAAGGTGTCTGTCTCTTCTTGCTGGGTCATTATTTCTGGAAAGATACATTGTTGTTGAGTTTTCTTTGGCTTTTAGAGCACCAGAAGACGAGTGCCTTTAAATGATCATACCATTATATTCAAAGAAGGCAGACAGCTCTACATCTGATATTTCAGATTGTTCTTATACTGCAAGCTTTAAAGCTTTTTTTTTTACAATACGTTGCCAATATTTGTTTATCGCTGGCATTTATGTTCCCCCAATATTCAATAGAGTTGCAGTCTCATCTTTACAACGGAAAGTGTGTTATTTTCTTGTAGTCATGTCAAATGTTTTCAAAGTTGTTTATGTAACTTTCAAATTACACTTCTTCCAATCTTGGGCCTGTCTAATCGCGTAAGTGTCGATTGTTGTTTTTGTCATAAGCGATTCCATATTTGTTAAAAATAACTAACTAAAACATGGTTTTATGAAAATAGCACGATGCCCCACATTGCTAAAGCGCACAAAATACGACATCCTTCAGATGCCTTTGCATTAAAGTAGTAGTTATCATCATGATAAATGATCATTGTGTTAAAGTTAAGCACAGCTGATGGAGTCTGAAAGCTGTATTTGATGTGACAGACATTTTTTTCAAAGAAGAGGGCATTCGAGGATCAGGGCCTCAGTTACTTGGCCATCATAGGAGAGGAGAGAAGAGCTATTGAGAGAGCCACACAACTTTAAAGTCTTGCTTGAAACAAGATTTAGGTATTTCTTCTCTGGTGCAGTTGGTTGGGGATTTCTCTGTATGCCACTCTACAGGCTAAATTCCACCAGTGTTAGTAACCCTGTGGACACACTCCCTGGTCTTTTCTGCCATCTACAGTCACAAGGAGGAAACTACAATAATATCTTGACTGGAGGGTTTGACCAAGGGGGATCACCTTCCACCGTTTGGCCTTGTGGGTCTCTGGAAGCCCCAATACCAATACAGAACCAAATTGTAAGGCATCTCCATGTTGCAGATGTAAAAGCTGTGGAGGATGGGAGGATGGGGTACAGGTTTGTGATTGCCAATGTGAGCCAATACATTTAGCTGCGTCCACTCTTTAATATCAGATAAAATAGAAAGACCATTGTTTGGTTATTGTTATGAAATACCACATGGTTTGGAAGCTATTGGAAACATAAACATATAAAATATAAGGTGGACTAAATACAATGTTAGACAATGCTGCATTGATTAGGAGTCATTTAGAAAATGATATGGAAGCAATTGAAAACACTCAAGAAGTTTTCCACCAACAACATCAATACAGTTTTGCATTGATTTGTTAGAGAACATTGATTTTTTAAAGGCAATACATTGTCGACTCAATTCATTGAAATGGATTTTACAGCAATTCTATCTCACCAAATTAGGTAGATCTGGTTGATTTTACATGGAGTAGGCTATTATTTGAAGCATCTTACATGTGAAATGAGTTGTTAATTACAATGCCCCTCCTTCTCTAAACCATAAATGATTAAACATTTTCTTACTTCAGTTCAAACTAATAATTCCTCTAAAGACTGTGAACTTTAACTCCCTTTAATTTCTCACCATGTTTCCTTCTGTTGTGGATGCTCAGTAACTGCGCGCCATCACAGTGTCTGCAGCACTGTAGCTTTAAGGTTGGGAAACTACAACACGTGGATTTTGGCACAGTTACGCCCCGGCGTTTTTACTGATTCAAGAGTCACTAGTGGAAACGAGGAACTCGTAAGTAGCCAAATATACTATGTAATCCAAAGGAAATTATTTATAGGATGTGTTACAGTTTTAAATCAACTGTATTGAGAAACCATTTGAATTGAACTGCCTGCGATATAAAGTACGCATGCGCAGTGCCATGCACCGGGGCAGGAACATTTCACAGATAGTGTAAAGCGAGGGAGTTCAAAACAACAACACAACCCTAAAGTTTCTGTTTATTGTGTTAACGCATGCTTAAATTGCTAACGTTTGTGCTCGTTTCACTATCTTATCTCACTACACTTACTTTAGCACCGCGGCATAAAGACCCATTTCATTTCAGACCTCACTAGACATACAACTAACTAGTTAATGGTGAAACTTTACGAAGCCACCGGAGAGAGGTTTAACTCCCAGTGAACCTTACAGAGAAACAATTATGTGTTTATGTCAGGTAAGATATGATTTACTGCTGCCACTGTGAATAAAAGGTGGTTGGAGGAAAGGTTAGCTGCATTTGTAGCGTGTGTGTAGCAAGCAGCTTCCTACAGTCATAAGCGAGTAATAATAGCCAAAACATATCACAAACTGAAGTATTTAGGAAAAGGATAGCCATAACTTTTGCAGGCAGCTAAAACAAACAACTATCACAGACGTTACGATACATAAACCATTCACATAGAATACAACAACTACTGTGAGTAAGCACTGTCATTATAAGTAATTCTCAATCACTATAACGCCTTGCTTAAAAAAAACCTGCAGATAAGAAAGTGGTAAACAGTGAGGCCTATAAGGGAGCGTCAGATTAACTATGAAATGAACACAAAATAAATCGACCTATCCAAATTATACACAACCAAATAATAGAGGATAGATCTATGGTCTAAATATTTACACCTTACATTTTGGACTAATATTATCTTCTTATATCATTGTCAATGGTACACTCTGTACAGCTCCTTAAAAAAAAAGGTTATAATATGTTTTTGTTTGTTTATTATGTTACTGTACTACTCTGCTTCTGGCTTCAAATTTCATCTTGCATAGATCAGTAGTTCTTTGAATAATGGATATACCATGTAGGCTACAGACACATGTCTTATCTAGCCTCTAAGAATAAAGTGTTTGGAATTGAGTTGAATCACAAACTGAATTGTTATTTGGTTATGTTATAGACCTCTTGGCATTTGGGCGGTATCTTCACATTTGACCTGATATAAACTAAGCAAAGAAAAATTGACAGCCTGGCATTGAAACAGGTAGATGTACACCGTAAAAGCAGTTCTTCCTTTTCTGAAAGTGATTCTATTCTGATGTCTTTGTTTTCATTGTTACATCACAGAGAATATGGACTACCTGCCGGATGATAACTCCAGGTACAAAGACATTGACTACTGGGATGAAAGATACAAGACGGAGCAGAGTTTTGACTGGTTGGGCTGCTTTTCCAAATTCAAGCACCTTCTGGAAAAACACGTCAAGCAAGAAGACTCTATACTAATACTTGGTGAGTTTGTTATTGTTATACTGATTGCATGAGGTACAAAGTGTATACATCACTCTAAATCCTTCTGGACTACTGTCACCATTTTGGGGTTTCCCTGTTAGAGTCAAGCTAATAACTGTTGTTGCTCTGAGCCCTCTTCCTGTCATCTCTCTTGGTTCTGGTGTCAAAGGAGAAAGTGTCCGTGACCGTCTGTCATGAGAGTTGAATTAATTTAGTATGGCTGTCAATGCTGTCATTAGCATCACTATACTTTTTTAAAAACCTCCTAGGCAGCCATTGTTATAGACTCTTCCTTCTGGTTGGTGTAGTAGAAAAGGCCGTAGTACTTTTATTTCTATAAAGTGTTTACTTATTTGACACCTATGTATGTATGTGGAATTATCTAAAAATACGAATTTCTGTTGGCAATGCTTCACCAGATTTATTATGAGCTATAATCGTAATAATTGTTTGTTAGATATGTTGCCTGTGACATGAAAACCTGTTTATGTGTTAAGCACATTTCGTTTGACAAAGTAGCTACACTTTTTACATGCCAATGTTATCTTACTATCTTTACATTTTTGGGAAATGGACAGATGTTTGTAGTCTTTAAAAAAGACACAGTTCAGTCGATACCGAAGAAAATAGTAAAGATCAATACTCGTCCCTACTCTTTATCTTTTGAGACATATTAAACTCGATTCTGGTTGCTTAACTGATGTACAAGATGCATTGAAAGAAAATCCTATTAGCTTTGTGGTATATAATCATACAACATATTCTGTATTCTCTCTGTAAAGGGAAGATGAGCTTAGTTTGCCATCATTTTTTAGCAAAGCGACAATTTATTGCTCAAGAAAGTTGGGCTTTGGAGTGAAATTTCCCAACTTGTCCACAAGGTGTCATCAATCCCTTACAAATAGAATCAGTTCTGGAGCACCAAGCATTACCTGCAGTACCTGATTTTAAAAGACCCTGCTGCTCAGTAAAACATGTGAAGCAGGAACCCGTTGTTGTGACTGATAAACATAGAGTAGACCTGTATGTAATTTGAGCTAAATCTAAAGCAATTGGCTTAAGAGCTAAAAGCTGGTGCATTGATTTAGATATTTATTCAAAGCCAGAGTACGAATTTATCTCTTCATCATTTCTATATTAAATATTGATTTGCCCAGTGATGATTCTAAAGAGTGTGCTGCTTTAGAGCTGTTCATTACGGTGATTTGTTTTATTTATTATTTCGTGATCAAAAGAACACAAGCTTTCAATATGAAATACAGTTTCTGGATGTTTCAAGTAAATCTTTTTCAGTAACATGTTTTTTTGTTCATCATCAGGATAAGTTATACACAGATGTATTTACTCTTACAGCTTTCAAAGCTTTTGTTGTAACTGTAATACCTGAACAGAAATATAGAGGGATTTGGTGGTCTATTTTGTTCTCCCAATGTGAGCCTTGTTTATGGCACGTGAGTTTGTGTGTGTCAGAAATGTGTGTGTTTTGAGATCTTTGCTCATCAAAACCTCCGTGTTTTGCTATGTAATTCCTGTTTAAAACTACAGTGCCGGTATACAGACGACTTAATTATAGCTGGAGATCTTTTTTTAAATTAGATGATGATGGTCTGGAGCCACGCTTGTCAAAACAATGTGAGGAGCATTGACATACAGACAGACGGACAGAGAAAGTATGCAGCCTCACTTTTTCATTGTGCGTCATAGGCACACCTACAGCACAGGCGTGAGTGGGCTCAGACACTCTGGAGTCTGATATATAAAATATCTTCTCTTGCCTCTCTCCTGCGTTGCACTGCAGCAGGCAACACCAGTGCACACCGCTTTCTACACACTGATATAAACCAATTAGAAGCCAATGTATCGCACCCCTCCTGGAGGACTTGGAGGACACATGCACAGATAGGCAGTTACATCAGGGAGCCCGCTGTGAAGATGTGTAAATCCTCACGTGTAGTAAAGGCATTAGGAGCTCTTAAAAGCACTTAGATATCACCACGCTTGATTAAAGGCTTGCCACGGTTGCGCACGTTTCCCTGCTACCCTCACTTGTCAAATCGGTAAATCCAGAGGGACTATTTTCTCGTTTAAAATGACACAATAAATTACCATCACTATAGCAGGACCGAGGCACAATTTGGCAGAGAGGAGGGAAGACGTAAAGGAAGAATTGAGGCGCCACAGTGCCTAGAAAGGAGAGATGGAAGTGAGGTAAATAACTAATCAGGTTTGGGCCACTCAACTGTCTCAGATGGAGGTCACTTCCATTAAGACAATCTGTACAGCACTGATAGGAAGATATAAGGGAGAGAGGAGGGCTTAGATGAGGACAGCTGGAGCCCTGCATGATGATGACCATTTTGATGTCTTTCTCCTTCCTCGGTTTATACCTGTATTTGTCATAAATGTTTCTTTCAGTTTCATGCATGTATATTGTCAAAAACCTGCTTTTACCTGTTCTGTCCTCGTCCCCCGCCTTATTTACACCTGCTTTTTCTCAAGACAGTCAGCATTCAGTGACCCTCTTCTGCCTCTCTGTAAGCCTCTGTCATTGTCATGAACTCTCAGGATTATCTGGTTATAGTCTTGAAGTTAGGATTGATTGTGCTGTATGGAGTTGTCATAATCTGAAATGGAGTAGAGGCGTGTGGCGCAGTGGATAGAGCCTTGGTGGATAGAGCCTTGGTGTTCGGATCAGGGGAGCACAGGTTCAAACCCCACTGCAGTCAGCATGTCGTTGTGTCCCTGGGCAAGACACTTCACCCCAAATTGCTCCTGTGTATTGAGTATGTAAGTCGATTTGGATAAAAGCATCTAACAAGTGACGTGTAATGTAATGTAATGTAATGAAATAAAACTAAAAAAAGTGACTTTCATTATCCGAGCATGCATGAATAAAAATTGTGGGATCTCTTCGGTTTTATGTTTGGATCAATAGAGATTGTGGCACTACTGAATCCATTTTGGTCACTGACCAACTTGATGTTGGCATTAGGATCATAATAATTCTACTTGACTATGATTTATAATTATTCTTGGTTTAGTCAAAGGCTGATATGGATATATTCTTTTTTGTTTAAAATCCGGTAATTGAGCCAACCAATAGTACGTGATCTCATGTTTCTTCATGATCATACATTTGGGCATCATAAGTATCTATTTAGGACCTGTTTTATGTTTTCAGTTTGTATCTACAGATACAGTTCTCATGTTCACTCTATCTTGTCCTCATGTGTTAGACAGTGAACTTGTTAAAATAATGTTTTTTTTATATACCTGCTTTTACAAAAGCACTGGGAAAAAAACACTAACTGTGTTTTTTGAGTACATACAGTATTGATCTGCTAGTCCCTTATGACTAAGAGGTGGTAAAATCATTCATAATAGCACATCCAGTTTCGAAGCTGCACTGCCCACTCAGACTCCCACTTTTCCACAACGGCATGAGGTCAGTGTTGTCTCTGCCTTTAAAATGATTTAGAGTTGCTTATTTAGAGGGCAGTATCATTTATTGGCATAGTAATATGAAGAACCAAGGGTAAAAGTGCATGTAAATGTACAGAAATATGGAAGTAGGAGGGGTGATCAATAGGCCCAGAGTTATAAAACACGTGTTTGTGCAACAAAACGCCACCTGCACATTCCAGTTTTCAGTTGGAATGTAAACTCCAGTATTGATGATAATGGAATGTTATTATAAAATCACTTTGTGTGTCACATATGGCATTATAATGTGACATAACAATGCTCGGTACGGAGTAAAGGCCCGGGGGGGATGTGTGTCACTGCATTGCGTCAAGCAGTGCCTGACCCTCCACGTAACCTGTGGGCAACATTACGGAGCATTAGCGATGATCACCTCACACACCGTCTAGTTCCCGCCTGACACACAGCCACCGCTCTTTCTTCCTCGTTCTTTTATGGCTTGCTTCAGGCTGCTGCCAGTGATGTAATGACCCCACGTCTCTCAGTGGTCAGCGCTCATGCCTCGCTCCCTAAGGCGAGGGGTGATGATGTAATTGCTCTGTTCTTCTGCACTGAGTGGAGCTGAGGTGTGTGAGTGTGTGTAAGTATGTGTGTGTGTGTGCTGGTTTCCTGGGAGTACCGTACTGCATACCATGTTCCTTCCATGTTTACATCAGTGCACCAGGTTTAGAGGGCATGTTGCAAAATCTCCACAGGCACACCAAGAACATATGTTTTCTGTGGACCAAAGCACTTCTAAAACATGTTTTTGGTGTGTCTTGCCATCAGTGCACACATTTCAGAATCAGATTTTTTTTTCTAAAGTGCTTGGTCATGTCAAATAAGTAATTCAGAAGGATAGCAAATGAAGCTTTCTCAGAACAAAACGCATACAGACACATGCACAAATGTTCTGTACAGTCTGTATTTAAAAGCATGTATTTAATATTTAACCACTGATGGCTTCATCTGTATGTTTTCTTAATGTAAGGTGAAGTCATTGGTTTGTTGCATAGGAGAGGCTTATAGCCTGTGCTGCCCGCTGGGTATTATTCAGTTGTTTTGGTAGCGATTTTCTAACTGCGTGCATGAATTTATCCATATTTTGTTCTTGACATCTTTTAATTTACATAGTCCTCTATTCTTTTTATATTTAAGACAAACGATTAACAGAGAGTATAAATTGATAATGAAAATCCTTTTGAGTGCCGCCCCACTGTGCATGTAATAGACTTATAGGGTGTGTTTTACCTTCCCTAAATATCCTGCACTGCTGCTTCTATTTAGCTCACCCACTCACATCAGTGCCCAGTCCCTTTGGGCTCCTCCAGCTCCTGAGGGTGATGTTAACGGTGTTTATTGGCAGAGGAATAGTGAAACACCATGAGTGTGACTGGTCAGTCAGCTGTTGTGTAACTATGTATGGCCCAGTGCCTTGACAACAATGACATTATGCCTTTTTATAAGGAACATTACCGCATGCTAGCAACAATTTAAAGTCTCTCCTCCATCACTGAACCTCTCTGCCTCTTGCACGCACCATCTTGCTCATTCATTCCTCACACCCTGCCCTTCTCCCCCCCTGCCCCTCCCCCCCTGCCCCTCCCTCACGGCCTTCCATCACCTCCTGATGCTCTCTCACTTCCTCTATTTCATCCTCGATGTCTCCCCTCTCTTTTTCCTCGACCATTGCCTCACTTATGCCTCCACTGCCCTCCCCTCTAACTTTTGTCAGTATTTGGTATCAAAGATGTCCACCGGTGTGTCAGGAATCAGTCCATCTATATATAGATGGAGCGGAGGTGTTTACTGTGTGGAGATCTGTGGGAGCTACACTTTTCACAGGGGTCCAACTAACTCTTGATGGGCTATTATGTTGAGCTACGGCTCATTCAGAAATTGGCAGGAGAGACTTGCACATCTATTGAGTATCTATCAGCCACTGCTGCTGTCTGCAGCACACATGGCACAGGAGGAACATAAAGGCAGTGCAGGAGGATTTTATTTCAGCGTTAATAGGGAGGTCTTAGGTGACAGTCCTCACTTCCCTTTTTCCGCAGTGTTAGAAATACACACACACACACACACACACCAAATGCTGATGGGATGGAAAGTCACTGGCAACAAAGAGAGCATGGGGGTAGAGTGAGAGATATTTGAAGTCAGGAGTTATGTCTCAGCAGCTGATATCAGATATGCTGTTGCACACGGGAAGTTAATCCCTCATTTCTCAACCTGAGTTCCTACATTTTTCCATGTGACCTTTCCCACCTTTTCTCCCCTCACTGGTATCCCTCACATATTCTTTCCCTCACCACTCACCTGTATTCTGTCCTTTTCCTCCATCCATTTTCACTCATCCTCCCCTCTACTTCCATATGGTGCATACACACCTTCTCCTAACACTTGGAATAAAAACAGCAGTGAGGCTGGGAAGAGCGGGCAGCTTTCAGGGGAATAATAGAACCAGCAGACAGGCCTCGGACATTTCCCGCTGGCTGGGGGTGGCGCACGTCTGATCAGATAGTCTTGTATCACCCTGCCCCCCCCCCCCCCCCCCTGTCACTGCCCCAGTTTGTGCCGGCAGTTTCCATCCAGCTTATTCACAGCGGTGTTCAATGAATATATCAGCTTTATATAATTAACAATGAACTAATTGTGAAGTGATTGCGAGGTCTGAGAGGCTCTGACAGTCTGACACATTTACATGATGATCAGACTGATGACGTGGTCTTGCTTAATGGAACAGGAGAATTGGCATGTCTGGTTGAGTAATCAAGAACAGCAATGAGGTTGTATTAGTTTTGGATGAAACAGTAAGCAAGCAAATACAAATGAATTGAGCTGAATATAAAAGGGAGTAGAGGTTGTTAAATCTGCAGTGTCCTCTGGCTTCAACCAGAGGTAAGTTACGTGTGCACACACACACACACACGCACGCACACGCACCATATATACTGTCTATGACACAACATCTGTATCACCCGCACTGTCTGTATTTACCTAGGTGTAACATCTGCAGCAGATACAGAACTGCAGCAGATGAGGTGTTTTGTGTGAATGGAGGATTTGATAAATGAATGAGTAAATAAATGAATGAATGAAAGACGAGGAAGAAGAGAGGGTCGTTTGAAGCAGAGGGATTTTTACCCCCCCATCCCCTCCTCTCTCTTTCTCCTATCCCCCCTCCCCTCTTCTCAGCATCACGATTGGCTGTTTTCAGGGAGCCCTCAGTATGCAGCAGTCAGTAAGTCAGTAGGGGCAACCCTGCCTCCATCCCGCCCTCCCCTCCCCTCCTTTCTACTTTTTGCCGCTGTAAGGAGTGGTGCTGTGTATGAATGAGCCTCAGAGCCGCAGAATGTGAATGAAAAATAAGAGGGGGAGCTAGCAGATAGGGGTGATAGCTGAATGAAATGCAGCAAAGCAGGGAATACAAAAAATGGCGGAAGAATGTTGAATGAAAATCACAAGTGTGGGATGTGAGCGGAGGAGGCGGTGTGGGTGATAGGCATGAGAAGAATGTGAAATGTTAATAGAGCGATAGCAATGCTCCAATTGGTGTGTGTGTGTGTGTGTGTTTGTGTTTGTGTGTGTGTGTGTCCACCCTCACAGGTATGCAGAACAGGGAGGATGCCTGGATCAGTGGCTGCTTTGCCTATTATCCAACGGGAACCTCCACTCACACACACACACACAAACACACATTTCTCTGCAAGCTGTTGCTCCGTGTGTTGAATAATAACGGGGTTACCCGGGCAACCAGGCTAAGATGATCGATGGGCCTGGCCCTGATAAACAGAGCACAGAGGGAGTGCGCTTGTGTGTGTGTGCATGTGAGTGTACTCTGTATGTGTATGTGTATTTGTGGTGTCGCAGTGGGGGTTTCTTTGTTCTGGGACAATTACAAGGTATCTTATTATCAAATCTATTACAATCTTACTGTGTGTGTGTGTGTGTGTGTGTGTGTCATAGACTGCACACAGAGAAACATGCTCACAGGTTCCATGCATGTGTGTAACTGTTAGCGTCAGTAGAGGTTGCTGTGTGTGTGTGTGTGTGTGTGTGTGTGTGGCTCTGTTCTCAGTGACACTGAATGCCCTTGGTGAGGGCTTGTGCAGGCGCACTGTGTGAGTGACACACACACACACACACACACACACACACACACACACACACGCACACACTCCTGACTCATTCACTCACAATAATAATATGGCCATTGGTGAGATAGAGGCACTCAATAATGAGTCAACCGGGCTACCTAGTTTGATAGACATTTTTTAAGTGTTGTAGTAGTGAGGGTTAGCTTGCATGTTGAAAGAGAGTTTGGATGAGGATGAAGGACAGAGAAGTAAAAGACATGGGGATGGGTAAAGTGATAACGCTTAACAGAGATATAAGTAAGACTGGGATCCATACTCTAACATATAACTTCACATATTGGAGATAATGGTTAAATAAGTGGAGACACTTACTGTACGGACAAAGTATTATTTTAATTAGAGATAATTATTTACAGTATGTTCTTTTTGTACATGAGGAGATGAGTTGATTACCACATTATCTGATGACTTAAAAAGGACTCTATTAAGGGGCAGGTTACCCAAATTCCCCAAAAACAACAACCATGCCATTTCTTTTAATGTGCACAGGGGTTTGAGACGTGTATCTCCGAGATATCTGCCTCCACTCTAATAATACTAAGGCGGTGATTGGAATTTAGATTGTGTTGCTTGCAGTGTTGAAGCATCACATTTCAAATTTCATCAGCAACATCTCTCTCCGGAAACAATGTCCCCAAGAAGCTGGATAATCCACCAGAGGCACTGTCAGGAGTGTTCATTGGGACATTTTGAACAGTGAAAAGTAATTCCAATGAAATCTGGTCACCTCAAGGTGAACCCAATTTGGGTGGAGGACGGTAGAAATCTCAGAGATGGATGATTTCATGGCAACACACCACAAGAGGTTAGTGTGAAATTATTGTTTATTGGTACTTTGACTAAATTGGAGATTTTTAAATGGTCTTTATTCTAAGACCCCAGTACACAGTACAGTTCACAGCATCTTTCTGCGTAACCAGTCCACATAAAACAGTCACATTTTATTAGTACCGTATTTCTCAGTGAATTATTTCAGTGTAAGCTTTCATGGCACTCTGAGGAAATAGTCTGCCGGAAATTCATTGGTTTTATGTTACGAGCACCATGTTCTTACAAAACTGCGAGTGTCTGTTGAGGCTGGGGAATATATCGTTTATTGGCATTCACACAGCTCCTCTGTCTGCACTGCACACTGCTGCATCCCATTACCCTTACTGCCTCCCTCCCCTCTCTCTCGACTCTCTCTTCCCTTCCTCCCTGTCCCCTATCTACTCCCCCTCCCGGCCAGAGAGGAGGAGTTGGAAGGGAGAGTAGGAAGGAAGAGAGGCTGCTAAGAGGTGCATCTGCAGCCAAAGTCTCCTCTCAGGAGCTGAAGTGTCATCCTGGAGCTCGCTGTGCATTTCTCACCCTCAAAGAGCGGTCATCTCTGTATTCAGAGTCGCTCTGCTCTTTTGTCATGAATACCAAGAGACAAGCTTCCGTTTTAGTGACGATCACCATATGTCGCAGCACAAAAAGTCACTTCTCTGTGACCTTGTACACCTGATGTTGTTTTACACCACGTAAGAAAACATCTAGCATAAAGACTCATAACACTTTTAGAGAAAGACCTGATGTCATTGCTCATCATATACTGCATATGGCTAAACATATGACAAAATAAACAATACAGATGTGTTTGATAAAGGGACATTGGACAATACTGTTTGTTGAAAGAGAGTACAACTGTAGAGAAACTGCACCATTACCTAAAGGTCTTTGTGCTTGTTTCTCAAAGAAAAATAAATTGGGAGCGCTTGATGCAGTTGTTCGTCATAGAGACAGCTATGCACTGTGTTCAGAGTCTGAATGGCGTCATTAGCCTATCATCACATAGCTGTGAGCAGGGAAAGCCCTGTCAGCCTGGTACTAGCTCTGTGAGTGTGCGTCATTGTTCTCCCGAACGCATTTAGCACTCTGCAGTGACGCACTGTTGCTGCAAGCCAGCCGTGGCAACGGAGAGAACTGTACAGTGCAGTCACCTGTGTGTACGTGTGTGTGTTTCCTTTACCAGATAATCATTTTTGTATGTCTTTTTTTAAATTAAATCTTTAAAAGAGTGAGGATATACAGAAGCACACTCAGGGTTGCTTATGTTTGTTGCTGTAGGGACTGCTTTCAGTCCACTGTCATTAAAAACATAAAAACAGATGCAGGCTGTTGTTTTCAGAAGTCTTAAACCCCTATGCTACCTTCCCAACACTAACACACAATTAGCACTTTGGGGAGCATAAAGCTGCTAAAAAAGGCAGATATTTTAATGGGGGTATGGTGGAGAACAAAATGTGGCTTAATAGTGAGGGAATACTGGTCTCACATTCACCAAGTGTCACTTAGCATCTGCTTGATGTGTAAATAAGCCACTGTTTGCTAGCAACCGTTCATTATATCTTTTGAAAGGTGTTGTGACTGATTACAGCTTGATTCCTCAGCCAAAAGAATCACTTGCTGCATGTTTAATATGTAATCTGGTATTGTCATTCATAGCATTTTGACATCACATAGCAGGGAATACAGATGTTGTTAATGATATAGTATGTTATACCAGAGTGAAGCCAAGTGCATGGTCAACCCCCATCAGAATTAGTACGTCACATTGGAGATGGATTTGAAGAGTAAACTACAACAATCATTGTACATGATAATACTCCTTTGTCATCTGTCTCCTTCCTCCCACCTCAGTCAGTTATCTTTTACCAGAACCTTGTATTGCAATATCTTCCACATATTTCTCCAAATCCCCTCGTCATCCTCTCCTGTAAGACCATTACTGCAGCTAAGTCGCTTAATACACCAGGGTCTTTTTCCTTTTTCTATGTGTGTGCCCAATCGGCTTTTTGGTAGAGCGCCGGCTTTGTGAGGCGGTCCCCAGCGCACTTACATAACGCTGCATGTTATGCTGCAGGCACTGACTAACAGACTTGCACATCCACCTCTGCATTGTCATGTCGGCCTTTAGATCTGTCTGTTTGTTTGTCACTACCTCCTATGTGCTTGGCTATCTACCCTAACTACTGTGTTGCCACGTTTTTATTTTGGTCTTAACTGCGAGATTTACTGCCTGAGCCTCTCTTTGTCTGTTTCAAATGCTCTGTCTGTCTTCATCTTTGCTTTATTTTCTGTCTGCCTCTCCATCTTCCCTCTATATCTTTCACTTCTGAACAGAGTTAGTTGGTCTCGTGGTGATATTCTTATGTAACGCTCTTCATTTGCCTTTACACTCTTACTTGTTTGCAAGACGTACAGACGCAGACACAAGGGATAGACGATTCTAGATCAAAAGAGAAGGTTCCTCCACTTAGAAATAAGATTCCTTTTAGCATTTTGAGGGAAAGAAGTTTTGAATAAACTTCCTTAACTCTTCTTGGAGGATTTGTCAGATGTTGTGATTCACTTTTAAAGGTTCCAATTTCTCCAATGTTTGTGTGGGTTGACAGCTGCTATTTCCTGGCATGTATTTGTGATCTTCACAGCTCTTCATATTGTACAATTTGTTCATTCTTCAGGTGGTTGTTTACTAAAAAAGTCTGAGGCTGTACAGTATTGCAACACTTTCTCATCTTTTCATAGCTGTGTTTGCTTCTGATCGTCTCATTTTGTTCCTGACTTTGTTGATCCTCTGAGGCGTCCCTCACTGTGTCGTGTTTTCATGTCTGCCACCTCTGCACTGTTGTAATTTGATGATAGGAAGTGTGATCACTCGAAACAGATGTCCCCTGCTAATTCAGATAAGGCTGGATGATATTGCATTAAGGTAGAAATCATAATTGCCTGGCTGCGAGATAACGTATCCAAATGTAAATACACTATAAACACATCTGAACATTCACCCTACCATCTCCATAGTGATATGGAGAGTCAGAGAGGACCTGCTGAATCAAAAGCGTCCGGTCCTTGACCAACTTTTATATGAATGGCTCGGCTATGTTGTGTGCAACAGTCTGTATTGCTGCTATAGTGATGCAAGCCTGGCACCGTCTGATGAGCTGACCTGATCTAATGGACATATTTGAATTCACAAACCAGTGTCAGGCATCGCAAAGTTTAAATATACATTATAAACCAGACCTGGTTGTAATGACTGAGGTCATGTTTTAATGTCCCTGACACTTGATTGATGATGATGATAATTGTGCTCTGTCAGGTACTTGGCATTGTTTTTGATATCCTGCTGTTTTTTCTATTGATGAAACTGTTATATTACTCCTGTAGTTATTACACAGGAGGTTAGACTCATAACTTGTTGATCAGTTAGCATGGTAAAAGTACAACAAAAAGCAAGGTAATGAGAAGTAGGGTGGCATGATAGGAGGATAATATATGAAAACATTGTTGAATATCAAGATAACGATATAACTTGTTACGACAGATATTGAACTGTACTCAGTTTTGCCTCAAAAGATGCTATCTACATTTTACAGGGCCGTTTTTCTAACTAAAACTATCTTTAAGTGCAATATGGCTATTACAATATGTTCATCCCATGTTGACATCATGATCCATACAAAAATAAATGATGCAGCCCTAATAAGAAGCAGCATGTAGGTTTAAAGATTGAATATATTATTAATCAATATATAAAAGAATGAATTCTCGTTAAAATGACCCAGGTTATAATTTTACGTCAGTCCTTATTTAATAATTGAGCCCTTCTTATTAGCAGAATAGAAAGCGCTATGCAGCAGTCCATGCTTGACAAGGATTCATGAAACAGTACAAATGAAACTAATACAGATCCCTCCGATGCTTTTCTATCGAGGACAATTCTGTCAGTGCTCCTTCTATGCATTGTCCGTATATATTACTGTGGGTATCAGTGGTTGGATGAACTGACCAGAAAGAAAATGAAGCCTTTCAGTGAGACAGTTAGAGAGTACGGGAGGCGTAGATGAGGTATATGTGTGAGAGAGATTGAATTGATTAATAGTGGAAACCACTCAGTGCTGACTCTGGCTCGCTGAGAGCCACCTGTCCCTTCAGTTTCATCAGCGCACATCACTGACTCTGATGGCCTGGACCTCCTCTCTGTGCTGCCGGGGGCACGGTGCCAGGACCAGACCATTATTATTATTATCCGAAAACGTAAAATATGAACTACTTTATTTCATGTTATATTGAGGTGTTAGGACCCAAAAATATAGTAACATTTAAAATTGTACAATAATCATAATTGCTCATTCCTATTTGGTATATGTGTCTAATGAATAAACGGTGTTCTAATGAATTTCCCAGAACAAAGACTTGGATAATTAACCAATTTCCAGAACATTTAATAATCTTTTTAGGTCATTTTTCCAGCACCAATTCTTAAAACTCACCAGCTCTTGTCTCTTCAATATGAATATTTGCTAGTTTCCTTTGTCCCATATGATTATAAGCTCTTCGGGTTTAAGACTGTTGGTTGAACAAAGTTGTTTAAATGTATCCGTTCAGCTTTGGGAATCATGTGTCTGTTTTGTTACTATACAATGATTAATCACACTCCAATGTAATGTACATGTTTCTTTATGACTCACATGTGTAACAGGATACCAGAGAGAGACAGACAACAAATACAAAAAAGTTAGGAACTGGAGCTAGATGTATTGACATTTCCCTTTTTAGAGCAGACATAATAATCGAAGCAGTCAGGGAATGATGCCCACAGGCTCCACTGCTTGTCATGATCCCATTTCATACGACCCTCTCTTTTATTTCCTCTTTCATTTCAGCTGTCTCTCAAAAGAGTTTACTGCAAGAAGAAACCGGTGTGCTCTCTGCTGACATCTTTTAAAGAGTTTGTGTGGCCGAATTGAAGGAAGATGATAATTAGGGATAGTGATGCATGGTTGAGTGAAAAGGTATTTTAAGGGGAAGTTTTACATTTGGACGGAGGATTATCTCATCCAGTGCCGCTAGGATTAGCTAGCGCCATTAGAGCATAGCAAACAACTGTGTTTGCTTGGCCTATATTAGCCTGTACAGGGAATCGGAGAGCAGATGGTCTGCCATGGTTTGTAATGCTCTGTTCACTTAACCTGAGAACAGGGGCCTTGCATACCCCCTGCCATCCTTCAATACACTAATGAAGAAAGAAAAAGAGATAGATTGTACAAAAGCTCTGGTTAGTCAAGTGAGACGAACCCACCAGGTTTAAATCCAGTTTTCAGTTTAATGCAACACTTAATAAACACAATCCCTTTGATCCCTACAGTATAAAATAAAAAGAGTCTATGAGAGTAACGAGAGACAAACCCAAAGCACCATTGCAGAGTCAGTTTCTCTGCCTGTTGCCATGGCTACCTACTCCCCAAGACGATATTTACTTGAAAACACATTGTTATGCATTAACTGGACTGTGGGGCTGTAATAAGGAGGTTGGGCTGTTGTTTCTCAGTGTGAGGCTAATGAGTGGGAGAGCCTCCGTTCACCAGGGCCGTATCATATGCTGTGTGCTGTGTGAGCATCTCGCTGATCCCACTGAGAGATGAAGGACTTTGTAAAGCATCGGCATGCAAGTGAACACTCGTTAAGCTCCAGCCGCCTTAGTTACTGTTGCTATGACTGTCAGCCCACCCCTCTAGCATTGCACATATGCGGTTTACAATGAAAATAGTGGCAGTAGTTAGTAACTGTTTACTTTCTCCCCTGAACGTTGTTGCTAGCAGATTTCATCCACTATAGCTAGTTTATTAAGCAAGTGGTATGTGTTGCTGTGACTATTTGCACTTCCAATGTTTCCTGCCAACCCATTTTAAAACAAGAATCTCATGTTCAACATTACCTTTCCTGAGGTATTACTGACTTAGGGTTGATTTTACCAAACACAATAAAGTCCAGGACACAGATGCTAATGTTCCCCTTAACCCTGGTGGCATCCAGGATCCATTTTTAGTGAACAGTCATTGAACCTGTAATTGTGTTTTATGAAAAAAGAAGTGAAAATAGGACAGGAGGGAAGGAAGAAAGATAAAGAGAGAGTTGAGCTGCAGATTTTCCCAAATCCCACGATTGGGAGTCTTTCCAGACCCCTTGTTCCCATGCAGATTAAATCCACTCGAACTCGCACTCGTACACACACACACACACACACACACACACACACACACACACACGCACACACACACACACACACGCACACACACGCACACACACACACACACACACGCACACACGCACACACACACACGCACACACACACACACACACACACACACACAGAATACACACATTTAAATTAACTTGCTGTCCACATAAACCCAAAGCAGGCTGTGACTGCTGTGTTACGACGCATGATTTCTCACTCTCTTTCAGCACTGTGTCCACACCACAGACTCTCTAGATGTCCACATTTGTTTCCCAGCTGAAGAGCTTTCCACAGTCCCTGTAACAAAACATGGCTCTTAGTTCAGAGAGCCCAGGTCCCATTTTCCTGCTGTGCTGTGCAGTAAATGCGTTCCCTTCACAGTAGGCAATGCCTCTTATAAAGCTGTGTGAAAGTGCTCAGCCCTCGACTGTTCGATGATAGGAGTCTCTCTGGTTTTATACTGTGCACATTTACATTTTAAATGCATTAACGCATCAACCATGTCATCTATTTTTTTTAATGTTTCATATTCCTCTCATTATCCTTGCCCTCCTCTCATTATTTCTCCTATCCTGAGGGTTTACTTTGAATAATTGTATTCACCAAGTGTTCGTAAAATATTTCCCGACACCTCTGCTCACTCCCAGGTCTTCTCCTTAAACTGCTGTTTCACTCAGTCCTTCGACTCTGCCTGTTTCTCCTTTTCGTTCTCTGCTGTTGCCTCTTTTTTTTTTCTTTTTTTTTTTTAAGATGCTCCTCACGACTCATGGTAACTGCTCTCATACCTCACCTCTCTGTCTCTCTCTATGCATGCCCTGTGTTCTGCTCTGTTTCTACCTGACTACATGTATCTGTCTTTCTGGCACACTGACTTTTTGCTTTTTATCCCTTCCCCCTTAACCTCTTCTCCTCCGGGATCTGCAGCTCAGGTTACATAATGTACATTAGAAAGAGGTGGAGGGAGGAATGGTGGAAGTAAGGTGCCCTGGTGACAATTTTGGACCTATCTCTAAACTTCCTTTTATGTCCAAAATCTTAGAAAAAGTGGTACTGAAGCAGTTGCAGTCTTTCTTAAATGTGCATGGCATTCTTGAGGTATTCCAGTCTGGGTTTAAACCCCTCCACAGCACTGAATCTGCTCTTTTAAAGTTTTTAATGACCTGTTTTTAGCTACTGACTCTGGGAACAGTGCTGTTCTTATACTTTTAGACCTTACAGCTGCCTTTGACACTGTAGATCACAGCATTCTCATTTCTCGCCTGCAGCATTCTGTGGGAATCAGTGGTACTGCTCTAGACTGGTTTAAGTCGTATCTGTCTGAAAGAAGTTTTAATGTAAATCTTGATGATTTTACTTCCTCCTCTGCTCCTCTCCCGTACGGGGTACCCCAAGGCTCCATTCTTGGGCCGATTTTTTTTTTTAAATTTTATTTTTAGTACCTGCTCCCCCTGGGCGCTATCATTAAAAAATATGGCGTCTCATTTCATTTTTATGCAGATGAATCGCAAATCTACATGCCCCTGAAAATAAATGACCCAAACCCTCTGCAACGCCTGTCTGATTGTCTGCAGGACCTCAGAGCCTGGATGGCCTTGAACTTTTTAAAATTCAATGAAAAAAGGACAGGTGATAATATTTGGACCCAGTGGTGGCCCCAATGCCCCGTCTGTGCTGGATTCTCTTGTCCCATATGTGAAACCCATTGTAACAAACCTGGGTGTACGGATTGATCGTGATTTTAAACTAGACAAACAGATCAATTCTGTGGTAAAATCCAGCTTTTTTCAGCTAAGAATTTTAGCAAAGGTCATGCCTTTCCTTTCTTTTAATGACTTTGAGAGAGTAATACATTGTTTTATATCCACTAAACTGGATTACTGCAATGCTCTGTACATTGGAGTAAGCCAGGCTTCCCTGTCTCGCCTATAGCTGGTCCAGAATGCTGCTGCACGCCTCCTTACAAGGACAGGCAGGCGTGAACATATTACGCTTGTACTCGCCTCTTTACACTGGCTACCAGTCAATTTTAGAATCCAATTTAAAATGTTACTGTTCGCATACAAAGCCCTAAACGGTTTAGCCCCACAGTACCTGGCAGATATTTTAAAACCACACACCCACACGGTCACTGAGGTCTGCTGACAGATTACTTCTGGTCGTCCCTAAATCGAGGTTAAAGCAGCGAGGAGACGGAGCCTTTGCTGTTGCAGCTCCAAAATTATGGAACGAATTACCCCTCCAGGTTAGCCTTGCTCCAACTCTGCCTGTTTTTAAATCTCTTATGTATTTATGCTATGTTTTTATACAGTTGTTGATGTACAGCACTTTGTTCAACTCTGTTGTTTTTAAATGTGCTATAGAAATAAAGTGGATTGGATTGGTGCTATGCTGAGAAGCGTCAGAGTTATTGATGCTTGACACGGCACATTCTTACCTCATTCACACCAACGCAACTCCGGTTCAAGCTCCGTGCTAGAGCTTTTCAGGTTCAGAACCGGTTCTTCGGTTTAGCTCTGGCTCTTTTCACACCGCTCAGAGCCCGACTGGTGCTGCGTCATTGCGTCATCGTTTGCGTCATGACGTAACCTTTTGCGTGCCTGCTTCATAAAGCCGAACCGCGCGGAAACCCCTCACAGCTCACACCGACAACAACAACAATGGCCGATTGTGTTGAAGCGCTACTCGTTTTTGTTTTGGTAACTGGTCTCTTCAGTGCAAACTGGATAAAACGCGCGCTTTTTGTTGTTGTTCAGGAGTTGATCCCGCCCCTGCCCCTGCCCCCGCCTCGACGTTAGCGTGACGTATGCGGTGCTTTTGCTCTAGCCGGAGAATTTTTTGGTGCTTGAAACGAACCGGATTCCGGAGCTAAGAGACTGCTCCGCTGCGGTGTGAACAGGAAAACCCGGTGCTTTTCAAGCTCCAGCTCCGAACCGGCCCTGAAACACCGTTGGTGTGAATGAGGTATCTGAGTCTTTTTCGCCTAAGTGGCCTGGATGAGTATATATGCACTGAGATTACATACTATTTATTGAACTTTCGTGCAAAAAGTGCTAAATTACACCCCCCTCCCAGCCCCCTTCCCCAATTAGGCATGTTTTCACATCTACATCCAGTCTAGCTCATTTCATCTGACATCTGGTCTGTCATCCTCTTCTTCCTCTCTTTCCTCCTCCCTCTCTCATCCCTTCATCATCTCATCTCTATCATGATTACACTTTGCTGCGCTGACCTACGATGATGTAACTACTTTTTTGGCAGCAGACTTCACCCTCGCCCAAGCATTAGATTTTTCCCATCTTCCTGAACCGCCTCCTCTCGTCGCTGCCTTCCACCCCTTCCCTTTTTTTAAGGTTTTAATCTTGTTCAGGATGCATTTCCAAGTAATCGCTGAAGGGGGTTGAGGGCTAGTGTGATTGAGATTGACAGGGAGAGACAATTTGTTTCCAGATAATTTGGTCCTCCGGTTGTATGACCACACACAAATACAAAAAAGAGAGAGGAAAAGCTCTGGAAGATAGATGTTGATCCTGTAAAGTAATGTTTAAAAGGATAAGGGTTAATGGCACTTATAAGCCTCCACCTCTTCTGCCATTTCTTTCCAACCATCATTTTCTGAGTTATATTTAGAAAAACTAATTTTTCATGCTACATGTTTCTAGCTGCTTCCGGACCCCAAGCATCTCAGATTTGACTATTTCAAATAGGTCTGTGATGACGGATTCCCTCTGTGAGAGAAACAACTGACCAATCAGTAGAGGCTCAGTAGGGGACGTCATTTCCTACATAGTTACATTCATAAAAACATTGTATAGAACCAAAACATCTGCACAGTTTCTTGTAAGCTGACTGACAGATATAACAGCTCTTAAAACTCCACGTTTATGTGATTATGTGGCAACTGAAACTCAGCAGCACTGATGAATCACTTCCTATTTACTGGTTTGGGGTGAAACAAGCCAAATGAGGCTCCTATGTTCCCTCTTTGATATCTTATAAGCAAACTTAAGTGTTTTTGTGGCAGTCACCCATCTTAGACAAATGAATGTGAATTCAGACTTTGAGTTATTTTGTACTATAAGGATGTATTTAAAATGTCTCCTTGTGGGTATGATAAGATTGTGATATATTGTAGCTTGAATTCATTTTTTGGGCTGTTTTGCAATAAAGCCATACAAATCTCTACATTTATTTGACTAATATGAACAGAAAACATCTCTACCCAAAGACTTTTGTCTGTAAATACTCGACGCAGCCGTATGAACTCATTCACTCATTCACTCATCACACAGTTAACTATTTGGATCTGATTGTCCAATTCCTCATGGACAGCCCTTGGTCGTGGCGAATCATCGTCTGTACACATATTTATGAATGACTGCTTATCTGCAGAGAGAAAATTGTCTGTCAAGGCTGTTCAGCTGTTGATCCACTAAAACTGACTTTAATCTGCTTCTAGTAATATCACTGTGTGTGTGTGATTTTGCTCATGCTGATGCGTGTGTATTTATAGTTTGTGTGTCTTAGGGGCGGGTAGGGTCATGAGGGGAGGGGCTGTTTTTTTTAAATAACTGGTTTATATAAAGTCGTTTACAGAGAAATGAGAAATCTTGTTTGAATTTTTTTTTATTATATGAAAAGTACACAACATATTTGAATGTCTCAGATGACACAGTCAGATGGTCCACATGGTGGAATGTGACGATGGTAAACGTTTTACCTGCCAAACATCAGCAAGTTAGCGCCTTCATTTTGGACATGCCGTCTTATTATTAGCCACAACCTCACACATAACTGTTGTGTGGCAATGGTGTGTTAGCAAAATGAATATATTTGTTTCATTAGGGTAGCTGGCTAGTTAGTATCTTTGCTATTACATTTTGTATACTATCAATAGCCGCTTTCACACCAAGTACTTTGCCGTACTTAGTGCCCCGGCACTTAGTGCACTAAGTACAGATCGCGTTCACACTTTTATTAATACGCGGCTTCACAAAACTTTTCAGAGTTTTACGGGGCGTGGTTTGCAATTCGCCCAGCCAATAGAAATTGGTACTTTTTTGGTACTTTTTTGGTACCACCTCTCTAGCAGGCACTGAAAATGGGGGTTAAAAGTTCCTGGCACTAAGTACTCTTTTTGGTGTGAACGCAACATAAGGGGTACTAACGGAACTAATCGGGAAAAGTACGGGGAAAAGTACTCCGGTGTGAACGCGCCTAATCCCTCAGTGCCAAAGCACCAGTTACAGTATACTAGAAACATTGCAAACAATGCTGTTAGCCATGTTATATGAACAGCTCATTAGCAGAAATCTTTAATAATTTGAAAGTAGCCTCCATCGGCTGAAAATGAAGATTTTAAGAATATGAATTAACTAGTTTTAATAATATAGCATGATTTACAAGCTGCTGTGTATATGAATCGGATAATTATCTTTCTCGCCTATAGGTGGTGTATGATGCCATACATATGACTACAGGTCTCAAACTAAAAGTTATTGTCTGCTTCAGGCCTGCTATGTATGTGTGGGTGTGTATATGTATGTTTTAATGACAGCACAACATTGAAGTGGCGATTTTCCTTTCTTTTTGGATTTGTATGTTGCGTTGCTCTTCTGAAATGCATCTCCTCTGAACACATTTTCAGATGGTGAAAACAAACAGTGGAACCACTCTTGTGACCTTGTGTGTGTGTGTGTGTGTGTGTGTGTGTGTGTGTGTGTGTGTGTGTGTGTGTGTGTGTGTGCAATGGTATCATTGCGTTCAGGATTGGTGCCAGACTCGGTGCTAGCCTGGCCATCAAATAGAGTGTGTGTGTGTGTGTGTGTGTGTGTGTGTGTGTGTGTGTGTGTGTTGAGAGTTGGGACTTTGCTGGCTCTCTCATCAAGTATGCAGTTGGAGTCCACGCTGCAGCAGAGATGCTTAATAGAGAAAACAGCAGAGAGAAGAGAGAGTTGGAGAAGTCTCTAAATACGTCATACCACCCGTTCACTTCCAGCCTCTCTGCTCTCCTCTTTATCGTCGCACTTGCCAATTACTCCTTTTCACATTCGCCTATCTCAGCCTGCTCTTCTTCCGAATCTCTTCCCTTTCACTTCATACCCCACCCACTAAATTCCTCCGCTCTTCCTCATTCATGCTCCCAGCCATTCACATCCAGTTTCAACCAAATGGAGCGTCATTCATCCTCTCTGTCAATCCCCTGCAGCCTGTGGAGAGTTTCAGCATCCCTCTCCACACTGCAGGTAGCCTCGGAGCACGTACTGCATATTACTACAGTCACCTTCCACCGCTCTCTTGCAGTTCCGGTTGCCATGACCATATAAGTACTTCCTCCTGGCTGAGTGAGTGACATCAGTGTTGGTTTTACATGAGCAGTTGCAGGGAGCACCAGTCTTCATGTCACAGACAGGTGGATGTGAGTGGATTTTATATAAAGGCTGAATCTATAACGTTTATTTGTATTAGCAATGAATCTGACAATTATTTCCCATATACATTTATTTGTTTGGTCTATAACATGTCAGAAAATAGGGAAACATGTCCATCCCTGTTTCTCAAAATTCATAAGTCTTTTTTTGTCAGCCCAAAACAAATATATATTTCTTTACAATTGATATAAACTAGAAAAAGCTGAAAATCGTTATATTTTAGGCTTAAAACGATGTTGTGACTTTCATGCATGAAAAATTACTTAACAATAAAGCCACGCTGAGTCAGTCGCAGAGGCACCAATATTTATTTTTCCGTCAGCCTATTCTAGCAAGAAAGTATGTGTGTGTGTCTCGTGTACTGTTTGTTCTCTTCTGGTTTTAATCTGTCATGTTGCAGCAGAGAGGAACGTTATGATTCAGCAAAACAATGTGTGAGTGTGTGCATTTGGGTTTACAGGAATCATTTCTCTGTTCCCTTTAATCTGCGACAAATCCAACTCACCTACCGTGACACACACACACACACACACTCACTCTGACTTCTCCTCATGTCCTCCTTCTCACCTCCTCCTCTTCTTGTTTCTTGCCTTTCTCATGGACCAAGAACACCAAGCTCCTGCCAAACAGGAAGTGTTCATGATTCAGCGAGAACAGACTATCATGGGTGTGTTGTCGTGTGTGTATCTCATGTTCTCCAGTATGGTCCAGTTCTCAGGCAGTCGGGCAGTGGATGCCGTGCGACCTTTCTTGACTCGCACTCTTGTGTGATTATGCAATTGACTTAATGAAGACAGAAGTGAATCAATGAAAAATAACAGTTTCCTTGTGAAGTATCAGACAAGCAGCTGGAACATCAGAGTGTGTGTGTGTCTGTGTGTGTCTGTCAGGAAGCAGTGAAGAATAAAGATGAGGCTTTGGCATATTGCATGTAGCAGCACACCAGAGGAGGGGATGAAGCATGCAGCATTAATCACCATCTTCATCCAGCAGCCTGTCTCAGAGGCTGACTCACTCTTCATTAGCATCTTCATGCTGTCAGCTGCTCACTGGTGGCCTGTAAGCAGACGGCACACCATGCTAACGTGTTGGTACAAACTACACTCATTTTTTGTGATCACCTGTTGGAAGTACAGCCAGAACCATTGAATTCTGAGGTTCTAGTTCCACGGGATGAATTCAAACAGTCAGTCATTATTACGGGTTTTTCTGTTTTATCATATATTTGTCAACACCTGCACCATTAGAGGCAGACAGCAGATTTAGCCATTTAGCTAGCTGTAACAGAAGTTAATGAGTGTCACTTAATGACTTAGTTTATGAACTGCTACACTATATAAACAGAAAGATGGTGTTTAATGGAGTCGGCAGTTAAAAGTTTATCATAAAATGCTTTCAACAGCTTAAAGGTAGGGTAGGTAAGAATGGAGAAACCAGCTCGAGTAAGCTAGAA
This sequence comes from Dissostichus eleginoides, assembly GCA_031216635.1. Classification (NCBI taxonomy): domain Eukaryota; kingdom Metazoa; phylum Chordata; class Actinopteri; order Perciformes; family Nototheniidae; genus Dissostichus; species Dissostichus eleginoides. The sequence goes on from CM062276.1 coordinate 18,162,290, forward strand.
TTTGAAAGTACGCAGCCGAAAGAAATCTGCCCCTTCCTTCAGACTTCCTTACAGAGCCCCTCCTCCAACACACACGAACGCACACATGACCAATGAGGGCACGAGATAAGTTTGTGCACAGATGGAAGGCTGACAGGCAGGTAGGCCATCCAGTTATTTTAGCCGGGCCGGTGAAAATAATTGGTCTAGCTTTTTACAGTACTACGGCTTCCACAGATGACATTTTTTATGTATTTATTGTCAAAGCATTTAATATATTCATTGCTATCGGGATGTTAAGAGCATTCCATGGAATATAACAAAAAGTGTTTCTGAAGCGAAACCCCACCTTTAATATTAGTGTGCTCATTGACGGAGCTCTCAGTGGAAGTAAGGTATAACTCCGCAGTATGACCCATGTCTGAAAGGACATTTCGACATTTTGCTAAAAGACACATTTAAATTTGAGGCTGCAACAAATGATTACATTGTCAAAACACAATAAATGACACTGAGTGAGTTAGGGAGCTCCAAGTGTTTTAGGGCCCAGAGTGAGCTTTTGTCACGGGGCCCAGAATTTCTCTCAGCACAGCTGATTCAGACCTCTGACTTAGATTAGACTCTGACACAATGACACTGCAGAGAGACATGCTATTTCCTCCTGCAGGGATCAATATGCTTGGTCAGCCATAAAGCTCCCACACAGCGCCGGCTCTCATCTGAAAAACCCGATCTATATGCATAATCACAGCAAGGTCAGGCAGCAGAGTCATTTACATACAGACGCAGGCACCTTGAACTGACAAACTCACCTGCCGACCAGGCAGAACATTTTGAGATTCTGTGTGTTTGGTGTGTGAGGGCCAAGAAAGGACTGCTCATATTTAGTGTGTATGTGTTTTAAAAACCTGAGAATACCTGTGCTTTCTCGGCCATTTCATTTTCTCACAGACGTGGTCTTGGTAGGTGGCTAATTGAAAAAGCCTGTACTGCTGTTTTACCCTCTCTTCCTCCTCTACACAATCGTGTGTGTGTGTGTGTGTGTGTGTGTGTGTGTGTGTGTGTGTGTGTGTGTGTGGCTAAACTCGTGTATCTGTTTGTGTATTTGTGTTCTTGTTCCCAGCATGTGTCAGAATATCCACAAACATTGCACTCACTGGAACTCTGAGATGTGTCTTAGTTTTGACCTCAATAACACAATCTAATGTTGCCGTAAAATCTAACTTTTGCTAACTAATCTTCTTCTTTGAATCCTCATTGCATGCAGTGAGAACAAAGTACCTGACAGTGAAAGTGAAGCCTTTGTCTGTTTTGCATCTTATAGCCACATAAAGTAGTCTCTCTTTGGTGTGTGTGTGTGTGTGTGTGTGTGTGTGTGTGTGTGTGTGTGTGTGTGTCACGGTAGGTGAGTTGGATTTGTCGCAGATTAAAGGGAACAGAGAAATGATTCCTGTAAACCCAAATGCACACACTCACACATTGTTTTGCTGAATCATAACGTTCCTCTCTGCTGCAACATGACAGATTAAAACCAGAAGAGAACAAACAGTACACGAGACACACACACATACTTTCTTGCTAGAATAGGCTGACAGAAAAATAAATATTGGTGCCTCTGCGACTGACTCAGCGTGGCTTTAATGAACATCAAGGGTTAGGAAAACAGCACACTTTGGTGAATTGAAAATACTGAGAGAGATGTTATTGCTAAAATATCGGTTTTCATTTCATAATGTGAATCCTGCGAAGTGTTTGATAAATAATAATGAGTGCTATTGTGACTGCTGTGGTGTGATGAGCAAGGTGTTGGTGATTTTCCATACGACGCGGTGGAACAGGGAAAGGTGTCACTTACCGTGTTAATGTGCCGGAGGTTTGGCGCTCAGCCAGACTGTTTGAAAGAGACTAATTAAGCCGTATGGGACAAATTAGAGCAAAAACCGGAATGAATTAATGGAGAAGAATATTGAATGCAGATGCTCCCATACAGGGCGTAGAGCTGCAAAGTGTACCATTCATTTTCCCAGTAAATAATGTTAATTGTAGCTGATGCACTTTCCTGAATGATTAGTACAAGTGATGAGCAACTGTGTTAGAATCTGGTTTCTTTGATAAAAGCAAAAGCCACAAGCCTAAAGATTACACAAAAAAACAAACAACCTATTCAATCTGCAGCTGAATTCACTCTCAGATTCTGGGTACATTTGAGATGAATTTGGCAACTATGGCACCATGTTTTGATTGAAACCAAAAGGATAAAAGTTACCATAACATAAGACACATTAAAACATTCTCAAAGAGCCCGGTGTCCCTATGTTGAGAAACATTTATGGTATTAAAGGAACAAGGGTTTGTAGCCTTGTTATTCTAATTCATCCTGAGGGGACCATAGATGTCTGTATACAGTTTGATGGCAATGCATCCATGGTTGTTGTAATATTTCAGTTCGGACCCAAAGACTGACCAACAACTGTGGCATAACATTTACAATTTGAATGTGTTTAGCAGTAGCCCAAAATACTTGTATATGTGGCTTCTCCTGGGTGACTTAAATGTTAAATGAGTTAGTAAATCATCCAAATAAAGTCAACTAACTCTATGGAATATACATTTGAAGTGACCATCATCCACCACCAGACACCTACGATGGTGTTCATGTTTCTAGTGTAATTTCATCAATTGTGATGAAGGATGTCATAATGTGATCAGCAATATACCATTGATCTGAGTTTTGTAGAGACACTTCAGTGGGATGGAAACTGTGAGAAATAGAGATGGACACAATAATACTCTCTCAGCTGTATTGGGCCTGTATGTTTAATTTTAAGGGAGGATTTGTTGTTGTTGTTTCTGGAAGTAAAACAGGTCACAACATGATGCTTTACAAGGACCTGACCTGCAGTGACACACCTGACTCATGCTGTGTGTTTGTACTGAAAGTAGTTCTTCAGTTACACAGAAAGATCCAATTGCATAATTTGGGCTTCCCACCTCAGTCTCTCTCTCTGTCCCTCTCTGTGTCTCCCTCTGTCTCTCTTCCACTCCCACTCTGTCACCCCCGCTGCTCTCATCTCCCCCGACTTTGTCTGACAGCTGCACAGCTGTCATGTGAGCGCTCTATCCATTGTCCTTGATCACCAGACTTAAACTGCAGCGCAGATTTTTTCGGCTGTTGTTTGACCCCGCTGAGGACAGGGAGGGCTTAAGATCCAGACAGTATCAAATCAACCTTTATTTATATAGCACTTTTCATACACAAAGGTATCTCAAAAGGCTTCACAAACCAAACACATAGACAATTAACAAATGACAACAATACTAATACAGAAAAAATAATAAATGACAGTAGTGTTGCACATGTGTACAGCAAAAGCTTGACCTAGTGGTATTGTAAGAATTCTGGTAGGGAAGGTAACAAGGCATTAATAGTATCATAAAGAGGGGGGTAGGAGGCTTTCAATAACTTAATTCTGGCTAAAAAGATAGAAAAGATGTGTCTCTCCTCTCATTGCCCTTTACGAAGCCCCTTTCCTGGTGACTGTTGGTGTTTTGGATCTGAGAGAAGCTGTGGGCTCTGTGCCACAGCAGAGAGGCAAACTCATATAATGGAGTCCTTCCAAAAGTCCTCCATCAAACACACACACCCACACACACACACACACACCCACACCCACACACACACTCCATCAAACAGTCACACTATCACGGGCGCACGCTTAATTATTCAGTCACTAATTATCTCGTGTACCCGGTTACGTAACTGAGGTTGCTTTTGTGAGAGAAGGGGAAGAAGAGACTTGTAAGGAGAACTTGCCGGAAGAGCCGAGCGTTTGATTTGAGAACATTTCATCTGGCCACGTGCTGATGCAACTTCTCCGGAGCATCTGAAACTGCTTTATAAAACATGGAAATAAAGAATTTCTATATCTGGCGAAGATGCAAAGGAGAGGCTGTGTTCAGATTAGCTTGTACATACCCAAACATACAGCGTTTTGTGTATTTAAATATCCCTTTAACACAAATAGATGCTAGCTGTTGATGTATGTGCACAATGTAATATAAAGACAGTCTTATCTCTTTCCTCTCCTCTTCTCCTCACCTCTCATTTCGCCCTTGTCTTGCTTTAGAAGTTTATCAACTCTAGCTTTATTCTTTTTTTCTGTCATGTTTTGTCATTGACAGGACATGTCCTTCTTTTCCAACGATTCATTTTGACCTCTTTTGCTTTCCCTCTCCCCTTCCATGACTTTTCTTTCACACCCTCTGTTTGTTTAATTTGTATTACTCTTTGTGTCCCCTGTCTCCTCTAGTGTTTTATCTTCCTTCTGCTTTCTCCCCAATCCTTCCTCAATCCTCTCACTCCTCTGTCTCAGTGTGAGGCGGAACAAGCTGTGATACTGTTTCTGTCAGCACAACTCTTGGAAAGCTGTGCATTTTTAATCAGAAACTCAGCTGAAGTTCAACACCATGAATGCCTTCAAGGTGAGACTGTCAGAAAGTTATCTCTAATCCTCTCTCTGTAAAACCCTGCCTTCAAGTGAGGTCCTTTGGAGCAGTAACAAATATAATTAGCTTTATTTACCTTTGCCTAGTGGTTTGATTTCATGTAGTTCAAGATGCCTTAAGAGTCCATATAAGTAACATACATGTAAGACGAGTCTGTGCGTTCGTTGTGTGTCTGTAATTGCATGTAAATGTCAATAAATGCCTGTCATAATCATTCTTATTACTAATTAATCAAAAAACAGTGGTCCCTTACTAAGGGAGAAAATAACCTGAGGTAATTGGTTAAAAAAAGACCCAGTGTGACACTGTCTACTTTCATCATTGTCACAGTGCACACACTCAAACACAGGCACATGTGCAGGCCCCCCAATGACCTGACATGTTCACACATGTGAAATAGAAAATACTCAAATATGTTATATAAGTAATGTTTTTTGAAAATGTTATTGATTGACATGTCCAAACATCCACTCATACAACCGTAGGCACATACACTTACATGTAGCCTTGTGATTAATGTGCATGCACATACAAACACAAAAACAAACACTTCACTATTCTTTTTTTCACATGTTGACATTTACAGTACTTGCAGCTGAACCCTGTGAAGGGTCACCGCGGCGTCAGTTTACCTCGGGCTAGCCCACACTCAGTGAGCGGGGGTGGTGGGCCTCCGTGTTGTTGCTATGTTGTTGCAACCATCAGCTTTCATCACCACTGGCCCCAGTCCCCATCCTTAATGTGTCTACACCAGTCTCGGATAAGACTGAGTACCCTGAATGCCTCTGACATCATGGAGTTTCCACTGCCGCGCCGTCTCACCGCACAAATAGCAGCTTTGATATTTCATACCGCTGGCTCCTTCGCAGGGGTTCCCCACCCACCACCCCTCCTGACCATAGATGGACTCTGTAGAGTTGCTGTTTATGTGGACGGAGGTCATCTGATCACCCAAAGGTCAGATCTCCAACAGTTTAGGTTGTGTAAGAGTCAAGTAGCGTGACTTTAAACTAGTAAATTACTACAAAGGAACCTTAAATCTTGGCTGACATTTGTGGTGTGAGGAGGGGCTGGGGTTGCATCCCAAATTAAGATGTGATTGTGTAGTTTTGGACAATTTTTTTCGTCAAAAATAATTTAGATATTCTGATGAGCAGCACCGCTACATGGAAAACAAACTCATGTAAATATTTTATGTAATCTTCAAAGCGTAGCTATGAGTTTACATTTACCAATAGACACTCTGCTGCAACACTATCCTGTATGCTTGTGCTATAAATGATGTGAGCACCCACGTAGGCAGCTATCTTGATTATTTAGCTTAACAACGTATTGGACGAGGTTTTCCTAGTGGGAAAAACCCAAAAATACCGGCAGATGACAGGCGCACTTGTGAAACTCAGTTTTTATCGAATTAGTTCTGCTGTTTACAATAAAATCATGTCTGTTTTCTTCTCTTATGACATGTATTTCATGGATTGATTGATTGAACTACATAAACCTTTCCCTATTGTGGGGAAATTGTAATTTAACAGTATAATTTAGGAAACTACATTCTGCTCATTTCTTATTTTTTATTTCTTCCCTTTTTTTCTGCTGTTTGGTAAGACGACCGTGTAGGAGCAGCAAAGGAACGGCACATTATTCCAGTGGATTAACTCTGAGCTTTTCCTTCCTGTGAGACTCACGTGTCAAGTGTTTTTCTTGAATATCAAAGGGTTTCTCAGGTCAGTCATGCAACAGGATACCATTGTTGGGCTGAGCATCACCAAGTCTGCAGGAAGGAACCTCCATGTTTGGACAACATTCCTCTCTGCACAAGTGGCTGATTTTCTTCTCCTATTTAAAAAAAAATAACAACAACGTGGCATGTGCATCATTCCCTGTATAAACAGACACAGAGACATGAATAACAAATGCAGTTTACACGTCACAAGCAGATGACGGGTGTTTCACCACCAATTTATTTTGCAGATTTGTTTTGAGGGGTAGGATGCTTTATAGGAACAGGACTCACATTTTCCATCACATGCACACTCACACAGCCAGCAGAACGAGGTGATATGACTCCTCTAACTATAGTCTGCCTCTCTGTCGCTCTGGATAATCCAGTTAGGATGCGTTATCAGGAGCTTTTAGCTTCCTGGCTTCCAGCTGGAGGAACAACAGACTCCAGGCTCCAGACTGGCATGGTATCCTGAATAAACCTTTGTCACATAAACGCACGTGATACATACACTGGAGGATCTGCCCTTACATGCACATAGAACTACATATCGCACTTAGACACTAACTAAGATACTAACCAAGCACTTATATACTAACAAAGGACTGGCTTATCTAAAGCCTGTTGAGTATCACTTGAAATGTTTGGCTCTATGAAACCTAATGTACTTATATGATTCAGTTTTCTTCAACTTTGTATCTTCTTGATCGAATGCACTTATTGTAAGTCGCTTTGGATAAAAGCGTCAGCTAAATGAAATGTAATGTAATATCAAACCACTTCTTCCCTCTGCAGTATGTGTGTGTGTGTGTGTGTGTGTGTGTGTGTGTGTGTGTGTGTGTGTGTGTGTGTGTGTGTGTGTGTGTGTGTGTGTGTGTGTGTGTGTGTGTGTGTGTGTGTGTGTGTGTGTGTGTGTGTGCAGGTGAAGTTGGTAAGCGTGTGTGTGTTTGTGTGTGTGGGTCAGAGGTTGCGGGGGGCACCAGCTGATGTCACAAATCTAAAATAAGAATAGTGTCCTTGATGACAGCTTGGCGACTATAATTGTGGTGACAACCCCTAGGAATGACCTGTCATGTGTCACCCCTTCTTCAGAAGCGAGTGCATGGAAAAAGAAAACACAGATACACACACACACACACACACACACACAGCTGTGTCAGCGGGGGGAAACCCTCTGGAAAGAATGTCTGGCATGCCTGGGGATTTGAGAGGGGAGTGCAGCAGGGATTTAACCCACTCTGGAGAGCACCAAACCTGGGCATGAAACAAGGCCACAGACCTTTTTAATTGAACCTTTAACTAAATATTATTTGTGGACGGATTGAATAATGCCATCATTTCTTATAATATCTCAGATTCTTTATTAGAAATATTCTTCAACGTTTTAATGCTAGCCTCTCTACATGAAACATGGGTTTTCCAAAGCTGTTGCTTGCTTTTGGCACACCTAAAGTAACGTTCTAAAATAGACAAATCTAAAATAACCTGTTGAGCCTGTGTAATTCAACCCTGAAACATTCTGTCTTCTTCCAGACATCCATAAAGAAAGCATTCAATGATGTCCCTGTGACAAGCAATGCTGACATATTTCCTCCTTATATCTGAAGCCAACGTCACAGGGATAGCCATCAAGACACACACACACACACACACACACACACACACACACACACACACACACACACACCACATCAGTGGAGTATAGCTGGTGTTGCTTCTCTCCTAGTCACTTCATTTCTGTTTTCATAGTTTTTAATATACTGATTTCCGTTATCCATGTATGTATATGCATTATAAGAGTACAACATACATGAGAGGTTTCTACAAAATACACACACACCTGAATGTGTTGCTAAGTGTGTGAGGCTGCTATCTGAATAGATCCTACAATCTAGTGCACATGTTCACACACACACTTACACAGCATTTGGAGGCTGGTAATTAGTTCGAAGCATAAAGATGATAACAAGCGGCAGCCACACGTTTGCAGTGGAAGTCACAGCCCCACCTCTCACACCCTCTTCCCCCCCCGCCCCCCTCCCCCCAGATGCACCGACACACAGACTTGTATAAATGCAAGATTATATGATCATCTCCACGGCTAACACTCATGAACTTCACCTTTACTGACACTGTTTCTGTGCATCAGATAGTGTATATGTCCCCCCCACGTCCTCCGCCTACTGCACCTTTCCCTTTTTCTTCTGCATGTCTTCTCCACCCACACCTCCTCCTCCTCCTCCTCCTCTTCACATATACAATCTATGAGTCATCTGATCCAAAAGGTAGATGCAGCAGCCAGTAGATTATTTTCATCTTGACGTGCTACATGAGAGGCAATCTTCACTTTTTTCTTTTGTCCCCTTTCATTTCCCTCCCTGGCTTTCATCCATCCGTCACTCGGTGACAGTCTACAAGTTGAAAGCTTGTTGCTTGTGACAGATTTTGTGCAGTCTGAGGTCATGTTAGACGGCTCCCCTGAAAACACTTTATACGAGCGCCCATATGGTCGTCTGGAGTGTGTGGTTTCCATCTCTGCTTGGTGCTCATGATTGAATGGCAGCTTGATCAAATAAAGACTGTGTGTGTGGTGGCGATCCCCGTCATAACAGCCTTTGTTTCCATGATAGAAGTTACTCCTCAGTAATATTTTGTTGCCATATTGATAACACAATCATAAACTCATACTGGAAAACAGATTAGGGAGTTGAGTCATCAGAGACATATTGGTTTCAGTGTCTCTCCCTCTTTCTATTCTTCTTCACCTATCATGCTCATCTTTCTCTACGACCTTCTTTTATCTCCCAACATGATTCCCTTTTCTCTCCCGTCAGGTTGTGGAAACAGCAGTATGAGTGGAGACATGTACAGTGCCGGTTACCGCTCCATCACCAACATAGACTACTCCTCTGTGTGCATCAGTACAATGGGTGCCAGGTACAGCCACTGCCCGGGAATGACCTGGCAACAGATGGACGTGCGCCAACTCTCCTTTCCTGAAGCGTCCTTTGATGTCATCCTTGAGAAGGCCACGCTGGACGCCATCATGGTGGAAGAGAAGTCACCTTGGGAGGTGTCTCCTGACACCGCCTGTTTCATTCACCAAGCACTCACAGAGGTACAATTCAAAACTGATGAGGGTTAAATGTTTCTTGAACTAAGATGAGACTAAGGTCAGAAATCCTTGCCAAAATGTATTGATTTTTGGCAAAACATACGCTGGGATTGTAAGCGGATGTGCAGCTGCGTTTCATATCCTGTTGTGTTCTAGGGAGGGGTCATGCATTTTGAAACTAAAACATTTTTTTAAGTTTGTCTCTTTTACATCTGCGCTTGCTTATATATTTGCGAAGAGGTTTGTGTGCCTTGCCCCCAGTTTCTTTTGGGAGATGTGTTTGAGTAGGGGAGCATCCTCAAACTCACAGAAAGACAATTTGGTTGAAAGAAAACCCTTTATTGACAATTCAGGTGTGATTATGTGATGGCTCTACGTGCAGTTTTTTTCCTTTTTGCTTTAACTGGCCGAAGAGCAGATCCTTCAAGTGAAGTCCAGTAGTGCACAGAGAATACGGATCTGAATTTTACTTAAAAAGCCTCCATATTGTGTGCGATGTCTGTGTGTTTGCGTACTGAGACACAGATGAAAAACTTCACCTGTCATAGCTAATATAAGTCCAACCTCAAAATGTCATCAGTATGGTAATGAAATAACAACTTTTCAGCTGCAGCAGTCTTTCAATGGGGTTCAATGCTGTGAGGGGTACCTTTTAGAGTTCACTTTGTCACTTCATTGACATGTGCACTTGGATTAAGCACAAAGTACTATATATTTGGGTTTTCCTCAATAAATTGGAAGCTAATGAAACGTACAAGACTTTGTTTCCAACTTCTATACTACAAGATGTTTTTATTCTAGAAGACTGGCCTTTGTCTGCAGTGAAGCACAAAACAAAACTCTTCTGGTCAGTATTATTCAAGCTACTGGAGTCTTTGCATGCCTGCGATGATTTGAATGCACTGCTACAGTGAGCGTAATCTCTGAATGACTTCTCTGACAGTGGAATCAGTAATAGTGGCACTTTACATTTCCACTCCATCTCCACAGCCCTCAGTTGACTTCCATGACGTGGAGTGCTATTCAGCGGCTGGCTGCAGCGCTAACCACCACTGTGTCAATGTGACAATGACAATGTTTTGGCCATTAGCCATGCTTGACCTTGACTCCGTAAGACAAGAGAACGCTGCTATCAAACTAGAGTAGGTGACTCCCGAGCTCTGAATTGAAAAGAATACTCATTATGCACTCACTGCCTCATTCAGAGCACCTGCTAAATGGGTTGTTATTCAAAGTTTAGTTTGTTATTACAGGTATAGTTTACGCTCAACACACGGATGGAATATATAATTACAGTAAATGCAACGGTGTGAAAGGTCAGGTTGTGTGAATCATTTGAATGAAAGCAGGCAGAGGACTAAGTGCAACTAATGTTAATGCACATTTGAACTGATGGTTTCAAAGAACACATCAATTATAAATATTATGGAGCTTTTCCGGTGAATAATCCAATGAAAATGTGGCAATCAGTTGGCTTCCACCATTTGTTATGCTGATGAAAAACAGTCTATATATTTATTATAAAGTCAACTGACAATTATTACAATTTGGAAAAGGACTAGTTATCTTATCGCCATAAAGATTCAGCTTTACAAAAGTTGAAAAAAAGGTGTCATCAGTGTTAGCATAAACTGCAGGAGCTAGCAACGACTGCATTGCACGTAATTAGTCGAACTTTATTGTTGTTTTATCGCATTTTACACTAGTACTCTACTGTTAGCAGTGTCCTTCCTTCGTTGCTGATTGTTTTGTTTTCAACATTCAATTCTAACTGTCTTAAACTGGGAGTAGAAATCGGTATTCCCTGAATGTAGAGTCATTTCAACCCTTAAAGTGGCTGAATATTCCAGAATTTTGCTATTTGTATTATTTGTAGTGTGTTGCAGCCATAATAAGTGCTTAGTTTTTTAAATGGTGACAACCTGAATTGACAAAACACTGTTTTGTCACTGGATAAAATAGATGTTTCTTTCAAATAAAGGGATTGGCCTGAAAAATTGCCTGCCATATATAACAGTAATTCCTGGGAGAAGATTAGGCCTGAGAAATGTTTTCAGACGGAAGTATTTAAAGGCTCTTTTCACCCTGACTTAATGCTGTGTGTTTAACCAGGGACAAGCTTGACTCAAGGAGTAAACAAAAGCAAATACTGTGCTGTATATGGGCCAATTTTTAAAGGACAGACAATAGCCTCACACGCTCACTCAGTAGTAGACAGAGTGCTGGGTGTTTTCCTCCACAGAAGGACGTATTAAAGGAGGATCAGTGAGTGAGTTTGGGGGACAGATGGGAGGATTTGACTTCCCTTCAAAGGAAGTGAAGCTGAAGTCACGAAGCAGCCCTATTTGAAAGCCATTACACTTTAAGATTCAAGTTCCTTCTCTGTCATCATAGCTCTCACCATCTCTTCTTCTCACTCCCGCCTCTCCCTCTGTTTTACCCTCATTTCCACTTTTGTTTCTATCACCTGCTCTTTGCTCAGGGCTGTGAGGAGATGGTAACGTGTGATTGTGTTCATGTTCTCGTTCTGCTGCACTCTGAGTGTGTGTGTGTGTGTGTGTGTGTGTGTGTGTGTGTGTGTGTGTGTGTGTGTGTGTGTGTGATCACAGAGAAGTCGATAGCTCTCTGCGGTTGTCTATTTTTGCTCCCTCACTTACTCGTATGGGTACAGCAGTCACGATTCCAGTTAATGTTTTGCAGCAATGTGGGTTCAGAGCCTGCTTTAAAAAAAAAAACATACTTTCATAATGATTGCAGATTGCGAGGCGTGATAAATAAAAGCAAGAAAAACTGCCCGAGTGATGAAAAACAGAAGAGATCCCTGAAGAATATTTTTTGCTGAATTCACACAAGGAAGAGGGCATTGAAGGGCGAAGGAGAAAGAGTAGAGGTAGGAGAGAAGGGAAACTGCATGGCAGCACAGAATACAAAGTAAAAGAATGGGAAAAAGGTGACAAAAACCAGGACTGACAGAAAGCTAATGAGCAGAGCACCAGCGTGAGACTGATGGGAAGAAGGTAGCAAAGGAGAGGAAGAAAGAGAGAGGGGAGGGGAAAGAGTGCTCTCAGTGTTCAAAAACAACCATGTATAAAAAGAAAGAAATACAGGTGACAATAAAACAATTGCTACCACTTCACATCCAAATATCTTATTTCACAGCCTGTTAACAAACCATGTATGTTGTGGTTTGTTAAGATGTTAAGGCATAGAGCAAACATCCATTGAGTGAATGCAGCACACGGTCATCACTGGAGCCTATCAAGGACACACGCTGTAAACAGAAGCATGCTACAATCACTGTTTTGTTTTTGTTAAATCTCACAACAGCGGCCGTGGTGCACTGAGGTGTGACAATTATTTCACAGCCTGACATGCTCTGTGAATCACTTTTACCGTTGCTATGGAAACTCTTTCGTTAGTTATCATCTCAGACTAACACTTTTAATTGCCAACCATAGTCCTGCTTAAAGAGGTAAAGACATGGGCTCAATCCAAGGGAACATTTCAGTAGAGATTTGGCTTTGCGAGGCGGTCAAAGGGCAGACTGAAGGACTGTCCCTGGTGTCTGATTATTATTTTTGGCTCAAGGTCACTGAGGTAGAGACGGTTGAAAATACAAGGTCTAAAATATAAGTTTACAATTGGGTGACTCTGCAATTTCAGGTAATTAGTGAGAGAATGTGTGTGGTGTGCAACAGATGAGGTAAAACTGTAAGACTTTGTGAAGTTTTTGGAGTTTTGTGCAGACCACAGTTTTCCAGAACTAATCACATTTTCTCGGACACTGTTATTGATGTTTGATGGGTTTCATTGGCCCAAAATGGTCAGTTTGGTGGCAGGAAATGTGAATCCTACACTACAAAATACTGTGGCCTGCTCTGATGGATCAATTCAGACTCATTTGTCCTGACCTCATTTCTGCTGCTGGTAAAAGTCCGCCAACCAAAGTGTGTGGTGCACATAAACCTTATTACACCTGCTATTTGTTATAGAAGTAAAATGACATACTTCTAACATTAATGATGACTGAGTTTGTTTGAGTGGCATCTGTGTTTTTATATGAAAAACTTCCCAGTAGAGAAGTCTATTGATATATAAAAAAAAAGATATGGCCTTTTTTATATTACTACATGTAGGAATTCATGACTAAATCTGGCAATTTTCAAATAAAGTATGACTTTTTGGGCCAATTTTTGCGTAATGCAAAATCCCTATTCACCAGTTTTAAAAGTATGGAATAGAATTAGGCTGAGAACCACCTGATGGTATTACATTTTAAACATTCAAAGAAAGGTGTCATCCAAGAGCCTAGCATTTTCCCTGCTTTTTTAGGTTTTTCAGTTCAAAAAGAAAAAAATGTGAGAATGTATTTAATATTTAGTGATTAAATCCACATGGTTGACTTAACCTTTAATTTGTATATGACATATATCCCCTCCTCTGAATGAAATGCTACCTTTGATATCAGTTCAGTTTATCCAGAAGGTTAATTTAGTCACATTTTATCCAAACATATTTTTCTTTTAGCTTAATTAAAGTGTGCAGGGAGTTGGAGATAGATCATGCCTTCCCACAATCCCAAGGAATCCCCATCTCCACAGGGCTAAATTATTGGAAAAAACTGAATTCCCACCCACACATGACGGGGGAGGCTCCTGTCGTGACATTATCGCGCGTTGGTTTGATGCAGAGTGGAAGACGTTCTCTGACATTGATTGGTTGTCCCTGAACCTTGCCTGGAGAGTTCTCTCTTCATCCATTACCGGGAAACTAGGACGCCTGCTGGGAACACGGCCCCTGGGGAACATTCTTATTAACACACACACACACACACACACACACACACACACACACACATACATAGATAGCATACAGTCATGCACACACAAATTAGCTGCAGTCTTATTTTTCAGTTTGACAAATATGTTCTTGTGAGGCTCAAATATCACTTTGTGTTTGTCTTTCTAGGCTTCTCTTAAAATTCACTTTACTCTTAATATTAACACAGATTTCAAACAATCTTGAAATAGGAGTTTCTGCCATAGCAGTCACAACTTTGTAGTGTAAGCATTGTCACTGAAATCGTTTTAAGTAAAACATAGGGTGATATATTTGAAAACAGTTTAGCAAATACCGTAACAGAAAACATGTGCTAAATGTGGCTAACCTAATTTGTTATCTTAGCAGCTCAGGTGCAACAATTTATATTTGTTTTACCTATAAAGAAACACACTTTTACACTAAATAAAAATACATTTTATACTATTGTATTTGTGATAATTTAAATTGAGAAATAATGACCATACTGCATGGTGTACAGTACGTCTAGGAACTCAGCTCTTGGTGCAGGGCTTTTCAAAGTTTGACTCTTTAGCACCATTAAAAGTAAGCCCAACCATTATCTGTTCCTGCATTGTGCCCATTGATGTACAGACGGCTGTCACTGAAAACTTAAAAAGAATCATTCTCAGGCAAGTTCTTGAGATATAAAGAGTGTTTGTAGCTGAAGTATATCTTTTACATCACTACTGTGTTTGTAAACCAGCCTTGTGAGCCCCTTTGTCTCTCACATCTTTCTTACACATATTATGCTTTTGTATTTTCTTATGCTCATGTGTTTGTTAATGTGTTTGTGTGTGTGTGTGTGTGTGTGTGTGTGTGTGTGTGTGTGTGTGTGTGTGTGTGTGTGTGTGTGTGTGTGTGTGTGTGTGTGTGTGTGTGTCAGCCCAATGAGCCCTGTCCTCTGCAGCTTCAGCAGAGGAAAGTAGAGCAGTGGAGCACATGTGAGGAGAGGGAGCGGGGGTGATTGCATTTCTGTTTGCGCATGTGTAAAGTGAGGATGGGATCAAAGACGGTGTCTGTTTGCAGAGCATCTTTCAATTTAAATATTTACATGCAACATGTTTGCTTCTTGTGGTGCTTGTCTTTAGATCAATATCAGAATCAGAAACGGGTTTATTACCAGGTAGGTTGACACGTACGAGGAATTTGACTTGGTGTTGTGGTGCATTCATAAAAGTAAAACAAACATTAAAAACACAGATAGAAATATAATAACATTAAAAAAATATGGTAAAATATAGCAGTATTTACATGCGCTTGTGAATGAGCTTTCAAAGTGTGTGTGTGTGTGTGTGTGCGTGCATAAATATAGTTCTGCATTTACACGTGTCTTTATGCAGGATTTTTGTGTATATTTATATTGTATGTGTGAGGATCAGCAAATGGACGAGTAAGCCCAGGCTTCACACCCCTCCAGAGATTTTCACACAGCTCAGGGAAGATTCTCTGCACGTGCTCCGTCAAACATTCTCAACCCTCATTGGCTGAAAGCGTTTCCCACACACACAAACATGCACTGTAAAATGATTCGCCATAGTAAGGGTTTATCCTATACATTTAATACCACATTATGTCTTTTTAGTAGCACCTGAAAATGACATTACACAATGGTTTATGAATATGTTGTTTTCTTTTTCCTCGTAAATTAAGAATTTATTGAGGTAAAAGTGTATTTCAGTACAAACGCACTTGGGGTATGATGATCATTAGAGATATTTATTGCAAGTCATTACATTCAATAAATACATTCCTTTTGTACACATGTTCTACAGTTTCCCTCGTGTCCTCTCTCCCAGTTAATCCAATGCAATCTCTGCGCTTTTCACCTACTGCTCCATTTTTTTATCTGTGGATAACTTTGTTAATCCAGCATTATGGTTTGTCCCAGCTGTGAATAGGGAAGCTCTTAGAGCCAGACACACCCTCCCCCCCCCACCCTCACTCACACACAAAGACTTCAAGTTTAAGAGACTGTCCACACGCAGAGAGCCTGCCTGCGGTGAGCTGTCAGATACAACTGTTTACCATGAGTCAATGTCATTCATGGTACTACATGCTTTAATGCACACACTTTACATGCATTAATACATACTTGATGAATAACACACTTTGAACAAACACACACAGTATTGGTAATTATTGTTATTATGTACCTGATTGCAGTGTTGCTGTTGGAAACGGACACATTCCCCCCCCCGCATCTTAACAGACCATAAAGTGTGTGCACAGGAACGAGATTTGAATCTTCAGAAACTGCTGTTTACTGGTGTGTGTTTGAGAGTGAGCAGGCAATAAGCAGAGTGAGAGAGATACATCAAGATTCAAATGGTACATGACAAAAACCTGAGGGAGGAAGTTTAAAGAAAACCCTTAGAAGGGGATTTAGAGACCAACAACATCGCACACTGCAGTAGCATTGAAGAGTTGAAAGTGATGAAAATGGCGGCAAAAGCTGATCGAATGTTTTTAGACACAGAATGTCCTTTCCAGCTCACCGTTGCCTAGACGACCGGTATCGACTACAGAGCACTGTTCCTATGGAAACAACGGATGCCTAAAGGAGGAGGATCATTCATTGGAATAAAAGAATAAGGGAGAGAGGGATAAGGAAGACTAGAGACAGGAAAAGTAAAAGAGGGGAGGATAATGAGGGAGAGAAGAAAGTGTAGCTCGGCAGAGGTGTGGTCAGAAAAACCTGAGAAGAAAAATCACTGGGAACTAAATAGTTGCAAGGTTGTATTATAGTGAATGTACTGTCTTTGTTTTTACTGACTTCCATCTTTATCTCTGCAGTTTATCTTAGAATGGACTGCAGCTGCTTATCCAGGTGACACAACGGAAAGGATGAGCTGGAAGGGAGAAAAGCTAAATCTATAGTTAGAGTAAATGTGTAGAAAATCAATGTAAGCCACAGCGAAGTGGAGTGGAGTACACCCCTTGAAGAAGGTTATTAGATCATGTAAATCTTCAAGGAGTGTGTGTGTATGTGTGTATGTGTGTGAGACTGCTCATGCTGGGATGTTTTTTTATTCCCCAGCCTTTTATAACCAATCACCGTTAGTCACTCTATAGTAGTCCCAAACCTTTTCTGTCTGTTGTAGCCTCACAGCCCTGTCAGAGGATTTCGACCCCTTTGTCATCGTCATACCTCATGTCCTAAATGTGTTGGTATAAAATGGATATTATCTGACGCTCGTATTATCTCACAAGGCGTAGCCAATGTTGTTAAAGGTTAGTCTCTGTTTTCTTTTTGTTCAGTAGCTTTGCTTTAGTCTATTGATCCATCAGCCGGGTTAGGGTTAGGGTTAGGGTTTTAAAAAAAAATACACGTCAGTAGGGGCTTGGACTGTGAGCCGTAGGGTCGCCGGTTCAAGTCCCCGAACAGACCTAAAATATGGAGTATGGACTGCTACTTGGAGAGGTCCCAGTTCACCTCCTGGGCCCTGCCATGGTGCCCTTGAGCAAGGTACCGGACGCATGTGTGTGTGACCATTAAAGAGGGTCTCATCCTCCAATTCTATATATCTATGGTGATTTTTAAGGGAAGTTTTCCTTCCCTGTAGAGTAGGTTTTTGTTCTTGTAAATAGTCTACAAACATAAAACTCCTGTGTTCCCTCCAGAGGGAGTTTCGATGGGACGAACTCTCCCTTTCTGCCTCTGTCCCAATCTTTCCCTTTTTCTTTTTTTTCTGCGATCAATGAATGCAACAGAATCGATACAGACACTTTTCTCTCATTAATGCCTTTCAAAGTCAGAAAGCAGGGAGAGTGGGAAAGGGTGCTTGACTGAAATGCTTTGTGTTAACTGTTTCGTTCTGCTGTTGAAAGTTTTAATTTCAGTTCAGGACAGTTTAGTAGATTTTACATTTAGTCAGACATCACTGTTATTAATTGAGTCTCTATTGACACGTTGGAGAATGTATTACTTGATGCATTGCACATTAAATCAAGGAATCATGAAAAAAGCAGGCTTATGCTCTCGAGAGTGCTATTTTAAGACAGTGTATGGTATGGGAGTGTGAAAGGAAGATCAGTCAAAACTCTCATCCAACTCTAAGGAAAACATTGCTTTGATTTGACCGGATCGAACAAAAATCATTTTATTTTAGCTGTACATTAGTGTGTGGATGGATATCTGGAGAAAAGGGCAAGAGGCATCATTGTCCCCCGCATTAGAAATAGAAAAACTGTGTGTCCGTGCTTTGGCATGTGTTCATGCATGTGTGTGAGAGGTGTTTCTGGATAGATAGGAACCAATTAACTGTGAAAACCGTCTTCCTCCGCACAGCAAACCAATCAAGCCTGTAGTTTGGACACTTTCTCTTCTCTACTTGACTCTTTTTTTCCTTTCTTTTCCCCGAACGTTGCATAGGAAGCTGGCCTGGGTTGATGGCCCTTACTTCTGATCTTATATCTGCAATCCAGTCCCACAGCAGAAACATTGAAGAATTGTAAGAAATAGATTTTATTCTGCTGGAAGATATCTGCATATCATACTACTGGTTCCTTTTAAAGTGACCAAAATGACTTCCTCACAGTTACACTAATGGACCAGAGCAGAAGGTTTAGGTAAAAGCTATTCGCTGCTTAAATTAGGTTTTGAAGCAGGGAGAGATCACTGATTTGAGGCTTAACACTGTCGCCAGGTTGAGACCCCATTTCCTGCAGGTACAAACTGATCATGTGACTCACATGTTGTCAGCTGTTTTTGGAACTGTTTAAGCAGACTTGTTGAAAGTTGACATATGTTCAGCTGGTTTTATATGAATTTAACAAAACTCTTTCTGGTCTTCTGGCCACAATAATTTTACAAGGTTTACAAGGACTCATTTTAGGGCCAACACATGTATTGCACAACCAACCCCAATGACTATATTTCAAAGGTTGTTGCTCTGGATGAGAAAATGGAATCAAAGCAAGGCAGTGCATAAGTGTGTTTGAACGTATTTTGACGTCCCTCTCAAACACTCACTGTGTATATCCGTTTATTTTCATCTCATTTTATGGAGCTAAATCCATCATCTTTTCATCTTCTCAAGCCTTCTGCCACCACCCTTTGTCTTTAATCTTTTCTCCTCCTCTTCCCTCTTTCTCTCCCATACCTCTCATCATAGCTTTATGCTGTTTACCCTCTCCACTCCGGGCCAGTGCATGCTGCCAGATGTGCAGGGATCCCACTGCTGAACAGCTGGCCTCTACTGCTAAAGACACGCACACACACTCTGCACATACTTGAATGGACACCGAAAAACCTGCAAAAACACAGAGGGAAATAAATGTTTCGGCCCACATGCGACCAAGAAGTGACCCTGGGTCCTGCAGTGTCACACAGATGTGTAGAAAGAGTCCTTTGCATTTCTTCTGCGCCAAAAAGTGCCCTTCAAAATGGTCTTTCATGACAACCTACAAACAATTATAAATGTATTTAACTGACACCTCCCATGCTGGAAGAAGTGTGATGCTGTGACAGAGACGTATACAGCAGCTGTCAGCAGGTTTTTTGGCAGACACTGCACTTCACAGACACTGTATGTGACATCTTTTTTACTATGGTTGCTGTGTGCCAACAGAATTAAGGGATAGAGGAATACGTCAATCAAGTCACAACCCGACAAAAAATAGCTTTTAACAAATCTTAGCTTATAAGTATATTAGCCATTAAATTGTTCCTGGATATTAAGTGTTAAATGGCACTATTTCAATGACTTACTGTATTTCAAGGCCTCATTACCCCTAAAGTTACTTCATGTTTTTATCGTCTCTACTTAGAGATGGCTGACTTTTGTTTGAACCTCATCAAATAACTTCATCTTTATGGCCTCATTGCCACCATTGATTTTAGATGCAGATCAAATATATAATCAGACTGTCATCACTTCACAAACATCAATGTCAACATGGATCATCAATTTGAGCTTGCATACGAAGAGTTGATAGATGTCACTTTGCTACAAACGGCTCACAGAGCTGTTTAGTTGTGTAATACTCCCAATCAGTTAATTAAATCGCCTCCTTCACTTCCTTCAACTGAAGTCGCTGCAAACCTCCCCAGAAAACAGTAATGCCTGAAGCAACTGTGACGAATCATAGAGAACAATGGGACTAATTTCTCCTCACTTGGTTTGACCATCTGAAGTTCTCACTGCTCCTCTTTCTCTTTTGCTCCCTGTTTAAACTCTTCCTGTCGGTGGTTATCTTTGGAGGTTGTCATAAAATGTATTTCCAGTCTGTTGAAAATTGCATCCTCAACGTAAGGTGCAACTGAAACGTAATCAGAAACTTTAAGAAAAGAAACACAGTAAATCATCCCTGTGGTTTGTTTCCCATTTTTGCCACATTTGTATTGATACACCTGTCATGTTTGTACGTATGAAGCTACAGCCAGCAAGTGGCTAACATAGTTTAGCATAAAAACTGGAAACAGCTATTTTAATCCGTACAAAAACTGTGTAAGTGTAAAAACAACAAATCGCAGTTTACGGGGGGGGGGGGGGGTTACTGTAGGTGCCAGTCTATTTATTTAGCTGGGACTTGTTGCTTAGCAACTGGAGGAGACTCTAGGAACTTTCTGGTCCCAAACCCGAAATAGTCCTTTTCAGGTGGTATCTATCTACCAACTGTAAACGATAATGTTGCTCATTGTTAGATAACTGATTCAAAAGGAATCAGATTCAATACTAAATTCAGATTTGCTACACTGCAAACAAACCCCAACCCTGCATGTGGGTCCATGGTAATGTGGCATAAATGTACATACATTTACATAACTAAATGCATTCAAATTCTCTCACAATTTTATAATGAAAACAGCTAATGCTGTTTCTTTGTGTGTGAAGTTAATAACTCACATCCTGTTGCACATCTCTGCTCTCAGATTTGTTTATTTCCCACACACTTGTGTTTTTGTTGCAGCCATGAACGTCCGACTGAACTCTCTAGTGCAGTTTTTCGTAGCGAGTGTGTGTGTGTGTGTGTGTGTGTGTGTGTGTGTGCGTGTGTGTGTGTGTGTGTGTGTGTGTGTGTATGTGTCCATCTGTCCTATGGTGCTCCCTGCCAGTCGCTGTCCATAGTGTCTGTCACTGAGTGAGCTACACAACATGCTCCAAGGCTCTCTATGTGACAGCAGTTAAATAGACTAACCCAGCAGGCTGCAGTCCAACTTCAGCCAGGGAGAGATAGAGAGCGAGATGGAGATGAGGAGGGGGTGGTGAGTGTGCAAGGAGACGTTACGGGAAATCCGATGTTGGTCTGTGTGTAATTTCTGGTAAACTGCCTTGTATATCCGGACATCTGCAAATGACTGTGTCAGGCTTGGATTTACCTTTCATCACTCAGCGCTCCTTGTTATTTTTTCAGTAACAAACAAATGAAGCTGTTTGCCACTTGCCTCTCTAGTTTGTGTGCTTGTTACATGACCATTGGCTTTTATCCAGAAAAGGTGACTCATAGAACTAGCTTCAGTTATTTGACACTTGATTCCAATATCCAAACATGCTTTAAGCACACACACACACACACACACACACACACACACACACACCCTTTTCTGTTTCTTTCAAGGTCTCTGATTTTATTATTTCTCTTGAAGGTAAATCACCAGGACTACATGCTTAACACAAATGTTCATCCTATTAATAAACCCTCACTCCTTGTGTATTTATATATCTTCAAACAAATTCAGATGTCTTTATCCTGAATGTTCAACATTGTAATTGGTCCTCACAAAGATATAAAAGAGTACAACACGCAGAGAAAGAGTGTGAACTCTGTTTGTCTGTAGTGCCAGCGATCAGCCATCACAGTGGTTATGTAATGTTTGCTGTACAAGGCCAACAGACGAGTGAGATGAATGTCAATGAGGCTGCTCCCTCCTCTTCTCCAATGTGGGGACATGTTCACCATCATACATCCCAAAATATCCCAGTGATAAACTAGCCAGCTCTGAACGTCAGAAGATGAGGTTCAAAGTGAATTGTGTCTTGAAGTTCTTGTGATTAGTGGGTTGTGTTTATGCCTGGATATTACCTGTATGTTGAGCTCCTCCGCGTTATTTTATGTTACACTTTATAGCCATTTTGTTTTCTCTCTCCTCTCCCGTAGTTTTTTTTTGTTATTTATTTTTCTGCCTCTCTATCCTCACCTCCCTCTTCCTCTCCGGGAACAAAATCTCCACCCGAGTCTGTTCCAGGGCCTGTTTCCATAGCAACAGGTTACCATGGAAACTAGGTGACAGTGCAGTGCATCCCATCGGGCCATCGCCAGGCGAGAGGTGTGCGGGAAAAAGGGAAAGTTAGTTTTGTCGCCTCCTGTTTACTGAAGTTAAGACGAAACTGTGGGTTTGATTTGAAGCTTTTAAATATGCATTTTAAATCCACGGAAACATTCTCATTATAATATGAATTGATGCATACATTAATGCAATTTGAGTACATTTTGACGGAATATTTTTGTAATTTTAAACATCACTATTAGCTTGTGTTCAAAGAATGAGTACATTTAAGTTTCAAACTAGACAACAACAATTACTTTTAAAGTTTCCTGAATCTCTATTAACACTCTTTTAAAGGATACAAAAAAAACATATCCACTTTGTTTACCTGACATCTAACACAAAACTTTAAATCTCTAATCTTATATGCTAACCCACATGCAGAAAATACATGTGTCCGTCTTTAATGAGAGATATTTTACATCTCTCTGCCCTCTCTTTCCCCTTCCTATACAAATCTTCAATTTTCTGTCCATCTGAGCCTCTGCATCATGTACAGAGAGCCTCGGCTAGAAATAACTCTTCCACTTGCCAAATGATGCAGGACCAGAAAAAAACAGACCAGGCTTTTATGTCGCTTCAAATATAGAAATAGACGAGAATAAAGAGATAACAGAAAATCGCTCAGAAGACAAAGCTAGTCACGTGTTAAGGGGGGTGGTTATGTTTTGCTCTCTTACATGTTGAGAACATTTAAAAATGCTCTATTGTGCATCCACTTTGGGTCTACTGTATGTGGTCAGTTTACTATGACCTGTATTTATTATGAAAATGAGGATTATTTTGGAACAGCTCGGCGGTGTGAGAGTCCCAGTCTGTTGTCTGTCTTGTTTGTAGTCACATTGTTGCTCCAGTACTTAATTATGAAAAACAACAGCCTGTGGTCACGTTGAATTTTCACAAAACAATCACAGCTTCTTGAATCCAAGTTGCTCATCCAGTCCACGATCAGACGGAGAGAGATGAAGAGAAAGACAGAGGGAATCGGGAAAAAAAAAGTGACAGATAAGCAGAGCGCAAACAAACAGAAGGTGCGACAGTGATGGAGCGACCGTGTTACGCCTGCTGCTTAGGTGGTATCAGCTCCTGCTACTACTACTAAAATATAATTGCACTGCAGAATTATAGGCTGCTGCATATTGCTCTCAAACCTTATCATGACCATTGGTTGCACAGTAAAGCTTGTATAACATTAAAGGTTCCATCTTCTTTTTCTGAGACAGAGCACTACTTTCTCTCCAGGGATCAGGGGTGTGAGGGGACCTATGTGGGCCCCCCCATCCAGTGCTCCAGTTGACCTGGTCTGTATCAGCTGCATATTATGCCCGCAGGATCGACTGCTGACACAAAAATCAAATAATAGCCACAGTACTAGTACTTAGTGAGGGTGAGGGCACTATTGAGTGTCTGTTGAATTGGATGTGACATTTTAAGGTCGGACAAACGGCACACAGCAGTGAACTTGTTGTGGTTATCCACTGCATGCCAGAAACAGTAAAAAAGGAATGAGGTGGATTTTATTTTTCGAAGGGATTTAAAGGCGCTCAGCTTTTCGCCTGTTAATGATTTCTTATTTATTACATGGAGTAAACTCTACTCAAGGCACATGTGACAACATACTACTAGGAATCTTATCTTAAATGAAATTGTATATCATCCTAAAGCATCAGACTGTTGTTGTTTTACATTTTGAGATTCTGAATTATGGCATTATGCCACATTATGATTATATTGATCTTCCTTGAAAAAGAGGAACTGTTGAAAAGTAAAAGGAGGTGACTGAAGAATAAGTCTTCAGATGCAGGAAGTATATCACAGTTTGTTCTTGTTGTGCTCTAGAGAGGAATGAGAATTTACAAAGTTACATAAGTTATCAAACTGGAGCTGGAATACTGATCTGTCTGTTATGCAGAAAGCACTTACAGTAACGCGATGTGCAGCCGGCAGCAGCAGCAGTGGTCCTCTTTGTTTTCTCTTTGAAATGGAAGCAATACAATCTAACAATGAACCAGATGTGCATGTGATACAGAGTTATATCCTTTATGAAGTTAACTCTTTATTCAGGTCCCAGATGAATCTTCATTATCAACCTACAGTGTTTCCCCTAGGTTTACTGCTTTGGGGGGTGCTGCCTGAGCGGGGGGGGGGTGGCATTGGGATATATATTTTTTTAATCTCTGGAGCAGAGAGAGGAGCTGTGGATTATTGTTATTGATTCATGCATCAGTGTTTCTTATAGGGTCAAAAACACTTAACTCACAACTTAAAATTAAAGCGTTTAGTTAGACAGTAGATATAGATTAGTTGCAATTTGGTGCTATATATATATATATATATATATATATATATATATATATATATATATATATATATATATGTTAAAAAAAAAAAAAGATTAATAAAATAAAAAAATATATAATTTTTTTTTTTTTTTTAACACCTTGAATTTCAGGGGGGGCGCGGGGCTCCGTTGGCGGGGCGCAGCGCCCCTCCAAGACAATGGTAGGGGAAACACTGACCTATATATACAGTCTATGGTATCAAGACACAAAATACCCTTTTTTTAGCATTTTAATCTAAACCCAGTTCTATCAACTAACGTTTAAGCTTCTTTAGATCATATCTCAGCAATTTCTTGTTCACATACTTTGCATTTGTCACCTTTATTGTACCGGTACGTGAATCTTGACCCTCGGCAAGATATTATCCGGAAAAGCAGCATTGGCAAAGTCCCTTAATAAAGTAAACATAGTGTTTGGCCCCATGCATTGCAACTAACTGCATCAGGACGTACTGCGATTTTTTGAACAGCTAACCAAACCAGCTGCATATTTTTCTAAAAGTGGGTCGCTGCTGATTCAGTCACTCCTGATGCTGAAGTATAACTGCTAGGGAATTCCCTTGGCTGTTACATTTGGATTAAAGCCTAATCGCCGGTGACTCAGTCCCACTCTAGTCACTTCAACATCAACTCCTACTACTACTCTACTCACTGTGGGAGGCCAGTCCAACCTGGTGGACGTAGAAAAACACTACAGAGCTAAAACAGCACTCCACTCCAGCCAATCACTCCACCACTCTATGCCTCAACATGCACTCTATGCCTCAACAACTTCCATCCATCCATCTCCTCCCAGAATCCCACCCCAGGTATCTTTAATGACACCAACAAGGTGTGGTTGAACAGCAGCTGTGAGAGTACTATTGCCACTCAGACTGGAGCCAAGTCTCTTTTGGAGCCTTCCTCCTCCCTGTAAATGTTGTTTGCCTCTGGGCAGACTCTGATCACACTCCCTTGTTGGCCAGACACCGGATACAGTACATTTTCCAGCAACAGCTTTTGTTGACAGAGACTACCTTTTAATTCTTTTTTTATTTGGCTGCTGCATTGGGAGTGCTCTCCTTTACTAATCTGGCTTGTGGGGCAGTGAGTTTTGCCCTGATAAGAGGCAGTTGTATAAACTACTCCGTAAATAATTTATATAAGGGAAATGCATGTTATATTAGTCCCCTACACACCCACACAGCTTTCTTTAATTACTCTGGTTTGATGGACTCTGCTGAGAGTTACATAACAAAAGTAATAATGGTTTATGTTAACCTGCCCTAAGAGATGCAGCAGAACTTATATACCAGTGAGGGACACACCAATAAATCTTTTTAACCCTATAGTCTGCAATTGTACTTATTATTATCACCCCCTCTCTCTCAGTAGTCCTCCCTGCTTAATGTGGATCCAGCTCCTCCTCCCCTTCCCTCACATGCAGTACAGTCACACTACACTGGGCTCGAACCCATCACTTGTTCCCCTGAGTGTGCAGCGCTGACTGCCTGACTGCGAAGGCTGTACCACTTGCTGTATAATGAGACAGTAGAAGCACAGTTAAAGACCAGTTTTATGATCTAATATTTAATGAGTCCCGGCCTGGTTTTGTGCGAGGAGAAAGAGCTGCTTCATACATTTGGCAGTATAACTGGGAAAATATAGTGCTGTCTTATTGCCCATTGGCTCAGAGTTGGAAGATAACTGCAGTGTAGTTGAACACATGTTAAAGGCTCAGTTCAGATCCATTTTCTCTCACATCTCTATATATGAACAGCTGAAATCACACTTTTTCACATTCCTTGATTGACAGTTTAAAGGACCAAACCCTTCTGCTCCCTGCAGACAATCACTGCATCCCATTCTTTTGCACGTATCATTAAAATCAATTCACACTCTTGAGACTTGCCTCATTTGTGAAATCCACCAAGTCTGCATGGTTTTGACAAATAAACATTGCTTTGAGGTGACTAAGCAGAAGCTTTTAGAATCCCTGTTCATTTGTGAAACTTATATTGTCGGCGTAGCAAATATTCCTTACAATCATGATTGATGTGTCAATAAGCATTGTTGAAATTCTATTATTTGGACAACACCTGGTCATTCCCCCTTGAAAAAAGCCTGCAGCATTAAAAGAACTCCAAGCTGGTCCATGGAAAGCTTGCAGCCTTTGACACTATGAGCATCAAACACAGCTGCTGGCTTTCACAAATATAATTGCTTATAGTTGTTGTTTTTTGGCTCAAACCCCAAGAATCACTGGCCAATTACAGTGGGCAAACGTCTGTGTTCCTTTTTCTCCTATATGTTATGGCCTTAAACAAAGCATTGGTTTATAAAGTCGGGCAATACATCCTCATTAACAGGCCCTCTGACACACAAACAGCTGATGTTACATTGCTTCTGAATGGAGGAAATGTCGACTGTCTAAACAGAAATGACGGGGCAGCCTCACATTTGAATAAAGTAGTTAAAAGAACATAAAGGAGGTTTGGTGACAACAATAAGCATCCATTTTTACTTTTGGAACAATCAACTTAGGCTGCAGTTATGTGTTATGCAACAGCAAAAATAGATAAGCAGACTTGCTTTCTTGCACCCAAACTTCAAGAATAAATTAGCTGAACTTGTTTGGTTTTTTTATATCTTTTTTTTTTCTTCAGGTTGTTATGGAAACTGGCCCGCCTACGTCTGCAGCAGTCCTGTGCTGTAGAGAACAGTTTTCTACCTCTAATGCTCTCTCCACAGTCACTCCGTAAATTAGGTTTACTGTTATTCAGGACAACTTGCATTGAGCACTAGAAAACCATCTTGACAGTTATTGTGCTCTGTGGAGCCAGGAGTGTTTGTGAAGCAGTGACGGACAGAGTTAATGTACCAGAGTCTTCTGACCTTTCACTGTGATTTCTCTGACAAGCACCACCTCACATGACTTGGTTTCCCTCATATGAGAGTAGTGAACCATTGACCCTCCTCTGCTCTCCAGAGGAGAACAGAGAAAGGTAGAGCCAATGTATTTGCTGCGCTCAGGAGTAAATGTGCCTCTCCTTAATGATAGGTTGCAAGATTTATTTTTGATTAGCCAATTGAGCGAGGGAAAGCAAGTGAGACCCACTTGTGCGTTGTTGTAGGATGAATCACTGAGAGGTCTCCGGTGTGTTGAGACCTGTGGGGGGGGGGGGGGGGGGGGCGACGGCTGATAAAAACTAATTCTCACCAAGTAGCACTTAAGTGGCCAATTGAGATGTAAAACTGAAGCAAAACATTTGTATGTAACTCTCAAGGATTCATAGTCACATAAAGCCAATTTCTTTTCACTGAGGGAATTTTTATGGGGCTCAGGCATCAGTTCCTCTGCCTAGTGCAAGAAGCCCGGGCCCTGTGGGTAGAACGGTCTGATAAGATAAGATAAGAGGTACTTTATTGATACCAATTTGTTCGTTTTTTTGCATTGCAGCAGCATAAAAAAAAACAGAACAAAACAAGGCATTGCACATAAGTAGAAATTAATGAGTAGAAATAAACAATACTATAATTTAAACATCTCAAAATAGAATTAAAGCAGCATTAGAAAGTAGAAAATATACAGTAGTCCTTGAAGATAAAACATCTATAAACTCTGACAATAAACACTATTGAAGGGACCTGGGGGTAGGCTTACTTATGTCTCTGAATTGGTCAAACATAAAACTCCTGTCTTTTACAACTTTAGTACAGCTTAATATTAACGCAATATGGAAACAAGAGCTGTCACTTTTTCAAAAGATCACATTAGAACAAATCAGATTCTTCTTTACTTATCCGCATGGTAAAATATTACAAGCAGTAGGGGCACAGAGGGACGCTGCCGTTAGCACAAGGGCAATAATGGGAAGTAATGACAGTCATTTCATACGTTTAATAAGAGGCGGAACTAAAACAGTTTTAAAGCTGCTGAACACTGTTGTTAGCTCACTTCCTATGCTACAGTGGCTCCTGCATTTTATTCTTAAAATGCTTGTCCAACAGATTATAACCAACAAAATATTTACTTATTCCCACATTCGGTTGAAGGTTTACTTTTTTTCTCATAAAAAGTGACAGATGTATAGGAAATACTGGAAGCCATTATATCTTATCTTATTCCACCATACAGTAAGGCTCAAATGTTTCTTGTAATGTTTATATTGAGATAGACAAAGTGAGAGTAACAGTGCCGACATTACCTTCTTCAGAGCTACATTCAAAGTATCGATTTGGTTCCGGGGTCAGTTTTTTTGTCATGTAACTTGTTGGTTTCAGTTTGAGAGGCTTCCCTGTGCCACTGGCCCACTGAATGGACCGTACTGTGTCAGTGTGCTGCAGGAGCCTCCACAGGGCTGTCCTGTCCCCCCCCCCCCTCGTCCCGCGGGAGGCCCCTCCAGCAGCCAGACACACTGGCCCACTTTACTTCCCTTTCTGCCTCTCTCGAGCTCCGCTCTTAACTGTGTCTCCATCCGTCTCCAGCTGCTGCCAAACCTTTTATTTCTGGCTCGCTATGCTGAGACTTTATCGAAGTAGTTGTTTTTGTTTTGGCTTTTGATCTATCCACCATGTCTCTCTCTCTTTTGATTGACTTGTTCCACTCTGTCCAAGCTGTTAAATATGCAGAGGCAGTTTAAGTCTAGAACCTAATCATATAAAGTGGCGAAACATTAGCTGGAGTGTGAGTTGTAAGCACCAAGTGTTGCTAAATAGAGAACGGCTACAATAAACTAATTACCCATCCGCTGTGGATGCCAGTCTACCCACAATAACTTAATGGATAATTACATATAAGTGCAAGCGAGGGCTTGATAAGGGTAATAAGTGTCCTGGGCTTTAAAAGGTAGCGTCAGATTTAGAGACTGGGGAAACAACAGCACATTGGGAGGGAGCCAACAAGAGGGAAACAACCCCCCCTCCTTTTACTCTTCCTATTTCGAAGCCAAACGTGTCACTGTACCAGCCGCTAATGTTTTGCTCCAGAGTTTAACTTTATGAGTTTATTAATTAAACATATGCTGACTCGGTGCATTCCCATCCAGTACAACGTTTTTCACAAAGTCTGCATCATTTTTTCATCATACTGCGCCGAGAATAGCAAACATGGCTTCATTCATTTAGAATAATTATTCAAAGTGAAATGCTGCTTTTGTATCTGTGACTGCTTTAAAGTAGTACATGTGGATAGGGAAAGTTTGAGCAAAATGAACACATGCGAAATGCTCAGACAGACACACACACACACACACAGAAACACACACACACAGACACAGGCTTGGGAGTGTGGGATTTCAAAAGCAGTGCTGGAAGCGTGACAGTGGGCGTGTGTGGGTGTCCAAAGTGTGTCTCTGTCTTTCTCCGCCGGTGTGAAAAGTAGTTCAGTAATTAAAGCAAACCTCTCTGGTCCCCAATGAAAAGGGAAGGCATAAAGGGTGAGGAGGCTGTGAGAGGGAGTGGGAGAGATAAAGAAGAAAGGAGAGATAAAAAGCAAGAGACGGTTGTTTTTGATAAAAGAGGAGGTTTTAATTTTAGCTTGGTGTGCCAGATTGCCATAAGGGGAAAAAGTGGCACCTAAATTGAAGATTTAATTGAAGATGCAGATCGGTTAGACAGGGATCTACACACAGGCACGGACACATAACACACACACACACACACTGACAATTACATAATATCAGCATCGGCACTTAGTTGAACATTTGCCTAAAGACGAGCGTTCCCCTCATTTTAAGGGAAATATCCAAGGCATAGCTTTCAGTTATCTCCATGTTGAAAACTCAGCCATGACCCAGTGTGAAGTTTGTTTTCAAACAATAGTAATTCCTTGTCTTTATTGTGCATTCTCCTAAAGCTATCCCACTTCTAAGAATTATATTCCCAGTAAGTAGTTGATGTTTCTTTCCACTGGTTGTGTCAGGCTGGACCTGGCTCATTATTTTACAGTAAATGAAAGTTTTAAGCCGCCTTGGGTTTGACGTTTGTGTCGATATTCCTCTGCTGTTGCCCATACATCCAAGCTGAGTCCAGTAGAGGCCATTTTTTATTTGATTGTTATTGCGCATTGAAACCTGGGAAATGTTGGGCCACGAAGGATCCATCACGTGTCCTCCAAATCCAGGAAAAAGAAGGCCACATTTTGAGGATTCTTTGAAATGGGATAGCCTTCTTTTGGCGGATGTGACATGATCGTTGGATTGGGACACAGCTAACCATCAGCATAGTTTGTGTTGTTTTAGCTGCTTTCTATCCAAAATGTCCGGCATTTTCCCTGTCTAACGAACTTGTGAGTTTCACTGTTGTGCTGCCTCGTGTTTTTGTCCCGTTCTGACCTACATATGTTACCGGGACCAGCGCTACACTTTTGTCTCCATGACAACGTGAGGTGTGAGAAGGAGGGATGCGCCTACTCAAAAGGCAAGATGTTGTTGTCGTCCTACGGACTCCTACGATTTAAATCAGAGTTCTCCATTTGGAATCAGTGTGAGCTCTTTCTATAATGTTCACCCGAGCCCATACAAGCCATTTTTCCTCCTATAGCAGGGGTATATAGATGTTGAGGGAGAAAAGAGAAAAGAAGAGAGGGTCTCTGATGTATAATTTATCAGAACAGTGGGTGGGCGGAGGTGATGGGGTGTGAGCTGGCTGAGGAGAAGAGAGGGGAGGACAGGAGGGTGGGTAGCAGAGGGGAAAATCGTGGAGGAAAGGTGGCAGAATGGAGGAGGCAGTGTTGGAGAGCGAAGAGAGGCAATCCAACACTCACATTCTCTCTGTTATCCATCACTGTGCCAAGTACTGTAAGTCCTCCAGTGGGAGTAGGTGTCTGAATAAATTAAAACGTGTGATCAGAATTATGTATGTTTATTATGTTGTTTTGATCTTGTGCATATGGAGCCCTTTAGCTTAGTAAAAACTGCTAGAATCTTTATACATCATGTTTTTATATTTTCTGCCATAGCTTTTTCTTTTGAAACAAACCCAAAGGAGACACTTGTGCAGAAACTGCCCACTCGCTCAGGCAGATCTATACTAGCTACTTCAGGGCAGATGGTGCCTTATAGCATTTGCACAGTTGGCTCATGAAGCAGGACCCTTGTGGGAAAAGCAGACCTGCCTTGTTAGGAGACTGGCCATTAGACCTCATTTTCACAACACCCCTTTCTCTCCTTACTCATTTCACCCACTCCTTCTTCATTTCCCCGTTTCCTCAAGACGTTAACACATTTATGCGGTGGAGGTAAAATGGAGTGGAAGAGAAAAAGGTTGCTTTCTAAGGCATATTTCTTTAGAGTGGGGAAACATTGAGGTGGGTCTGTGAAGCTACATGAGACCAGTTAACAACCAAAGAAAAACTGGGGGAAGCACATTTAAAAACTAGAAACAAAAAATGACCAGAATAAAAAGTTCACCTCTTTTTTGTTTGCCCCAGTTTAATTGTGTGTTTAAACGTGCATGTTTAGCGGGTGCAGAGTAATGCATGTGTGCTTGTGTGCTTTGTTTTGTGTGTGTATGTGTGTGTGTGTGTCTGTGTGTGTCTGTGTGTGTCTGTGTGTGTGTCTGCAGTAACTCTAAAGGAGACAGTAGGCTGTGATCTGGAAAAGTCTGCCGAATGGAGATAGGGCTCTGCTGTTGTTTCTACCAACTGATCAGCTTTGCCTTACCCACAGTGATACACACACACACACGCACACACGCACACACACACACACACGCACGCACATGCACACACACACTCTGCATGCCTCTCACTAAACGTCCTACACAGCCTCCGTGATCTGTTAAAATAGACAAACAATAACAAAATAATATTCGCAGCTATTTTGTGTTTTGGATCCTCCCACACATGGATGAAGGGCATCTATTGTCATATCGGACTACGATATTTTTTGTCTTTTGTCTGTGTCAAATGAAGGATCATAATATAGCACACTACACAGCTGAACCTGACCACTCACATTCCCTCCTTCATTACTGAAATGGAACAACTGCCCCACTTAATAAAAACATTAAAAACATTCCCTTTTTCACTTGCCAATGTATGGATTTAAGCACAGGTCTAAATCAAGACAGAGTAAGGCGTCCAAGATTCTGTCATAACATGCAATTATTTTAATCATATCTTTCGATCCAAGAAAAAAATAGGAAAGGGAGGGAACTCAGTATTTTCCATGAGCCACTTAGCTTGTTTTAAAACTCATTAAGTAGACACATGAAAAGTGGAGAATCACAAGTTAATATAAACATTTTGTCAGAGAAATCTTTGTTCAAGATCCACCTTCTTGTTTGTAGCTTTCAACCTCATCTTATCAAGGTCATTAACAGCCAATTGGGTTGAAGGTTGAGAAGAAGGCTGTGAGATGTGGTTTAAGGCTCAACAATAAAGCTTGTAGTGTTCTTTGCACTCTGGTTTTATTGTTTTACTTACTGTCACTCTTACTATAATTTCCCTTAAGTATCTGGGCCATTATGAATGGATCTGTCTCGCTGCAGGGGAATACGAAAGAAGGATACCGTGGGCGCTTACTGCCTCAGTAGCGACAACCTTTTACCTTTTGCAATCTCAGATGAACCCAGAATTAGGTAACTCAAAGGTCCTTCGGAGTGATATCACCGAGTACAATGTGACCACCTGTCCCCGTCTGACCAATCAGTTATCTCATGCACAGTATCTTCAGGCCAACATGAGCTCAGAAAGAAGAGAATGGAGATAAAAGAGGATGAATATTATTATTGCAGTTCTGTAAAGAGAGAAAGACAAAGCAATGGATAGGAGGAGGACACACAGCTGGAGAAAGAAATCCTACAGATTCGAATAAATGTCATTCTCACCGACAGCTTCTATCTTAATTTTCACTCATTCAAAAGGTCACACAGGGACTTGGTCTGACATATAAAAAGTAAATATTTCAAGGCTTTCTCGTGCAAGCGTTTTGATCATTTCTACCAATCTAATTCAATGTATGGTGGCACATAAGGAAATATTTAGAAAATGTGATTAAGAGTAATAACTAGTTACAATAGTTATTCTTGGATTCATATACAGTGGAATTAATCTGATGAAAATATCCCTAAACATCTTAAAATGCCAGTGGGATTACCTGGAGTTCCTCGTGGGGATCCAAACTTCTCCTATTACCTTTTTGTTGCATCGTACTCCAGGCAGGGCAGGTCACTTCGACACTGAATAATTCAGGAGAGGCCGTGAAGCTGCCTGCGTGTTTTAGGTAATCCTGTCGAGTGTGTGTGTGTGTGTGTGTGTGTGTGTGTGTGTGTGTGTGTGTGTGTGTGTGTGTGTGTGTGTGTGTGTGTGTGTGTGTGTGTGTGTGTGTGTGTGTGTGTGTGTGTGTGTGTGTGTGTGTGTGTGTGTGTGTGTGTGTGTTGAGGAATGGTTTCTGTGTGACTGTGTGAAGATGGGCGCTAACAGAGTGGTTTCCTCTGTCCTCTTGGAGAAGCCCTGTGGCCTACTTAGGATCAGCTTACAGATGTTGGACTGAGAGTGGATGTTGAAAACTGACTCAGTGTTTTGGGGATGTGATTTCCTTACTCCAGTGTTTGGGTGAAACAGCCAGCGAGCCTCCACCTGTTGATTAAGAAAAGCGACTCTACCTGAGCCAGTTTTCCATTTTTAAATACATTAGAGCTTATCTGCATGCCAGGAAAAAAAGACCTCTTGCTTTTCTTTAAATGAAATGTTTATCTGTATCTTTCACAACATCACAACCAAACAGACCTGTCACTGTTGATCCTTTACCGTAGTAAAAGCTCCACTCCAATGTGTGTGTTGATGATAGTACCAGAGCTTTTGTAGTAGTACACGTGCCTACTGTAAATATATACAGTATGACTCACCACACTCAATGCATCATCCTCCTCTTGATAAGGATACATTTGTGTCCATGCCAAGCGTGGTTAACAATCTATGCTGGAAACACATGCTGTTGGTTGGGATAACATTATGTGTGTCAGTTGGTTTGAAATGGTCTGAAACAGAATTAAACAAAAGAACAAAATACGGTCGAAGCCATCCTCAGACTGTCGACCGAGCTAACACGTAGTCTTAGTTGAAGCCGAGCTCTCTGCTGTGGTTCAGGTTGGTCTTGGGTTGCAGTGACGTAGGTCCTTCAGTCAGCAGTGACATCAGGCTCTGAAGTTACACTGCACAGGTACACAGCCTGCGGTGCACCCATACATCCCTGTGGCATGAATAATGGCTTAAGGGGTGGGCTAAGGAGGATGACCTTTGTTAACCCCACCTCCGGTTACCTCACTCACCAAAGCCTCCGGAGGCTTCCACCTGTACCGGACTTTGACTTTTTTTATTTCCAGCAATCTGTCATTAGATCTTGCCTTCTAAGGAAACTGTCATAATGTCATTTTAAGGTTCAAATGGAAAGATGTCACTTTTTTATGTTTGGTCCTAAACTTGACATTTTTCCATGCTAATATTTGGAGGGAAAAAACTTTGAAAACTTTGAAATTGTACAATAACATATCTATATATGAATGCAGAGTCTGAGGGCAATGGGAAAATATGTAGGTATTGGAAGTACTCCAGTTTCAGTCTGAGAAGTATTGATCATGTTTTTATCGAGCTTTAGTCAATTGGTTCAAAGTTTGTTTCTTAACCATCAACTCCTGGCTAAATGATGATGTTGAAGATCAGTTTGTAAGTCTTGAAAAGTTAAAACAAGGTTTTGAAGAAGATGTTAACTGATTGATTTCTTTGTTATACTCATGGCTTCATCTGTACATTCTTTCAACTCTTTGCCATGTTTTTGTCAGACACTTTCTAATCTAGATCAGTCACTAATTTCATCCAATATTCAGAGACCCCTCCACCCTTCCTCTCGCTTTTCCTCCGTGTCACAGTGCAGAGTGAATAATTCATGGTCGGGCTGCTTGCTGGTGGAGATAAATCATGTGAGAAGAGCAGGATACTCATGCTCGCTTCAGAGCGACTCCTCTCTCCAAATACTGCAGGACAGTGTTGGGGGGGGGGGGGTCACAACTTTACTGTACAGACCAAAACTACTCAATCCTGGTTGTATGACATCCCAACTTTCATGACCAGTTCCTCTGACTTCAAAACCAAGCCATCTTCAGAGACCATGCAGCAGCCTGTCAATATTGTATCCATCCATGTTTTGTATCTACATTGAGTGTGTAGCATTAGGGCCTCAGGTATTAGCTCGTAAAAAATACATTTGGTGTTGATTTCCAATTTGAAAGTCTCAAATCTTGAATGTGAAGTCTGAAGCCCAAGGCCACAACTGTGATTTTATAATCTTAAACAAGTCATTCGAAAATTGGAAGTTTTATCAACGTTATCTACGGCTCTTCTTCAGTAGGCGGAGTTAGCCCAGTTATCTGGAACTGATAACATTTGTTATGTTGCTACACCTAAAGATAATTATGTTCACATAAGTCAGAACCTGAAAAGAAGTCAGCTTTTTTGGCACTTTTGGTCCTCTCATATCTAAGTCAATGTTTTATTGTTCCTTGTTAGATGCCTGAAATAAGGTCAGCTGTTAACACAAGATATTTTAACATTTAACGTTATATTTGACATTACATTGTTCACTAAATACCTGTTGATTTGGATGCTTTTATGTGTGCTAAGAAAGGCTGTTGCTAACAAATGGCTAAATGAGACTCAATTGGTTGTTGAGACATTAAACGTCATTACGCATTAGCTACACTAAGTGGTGGTAATGTTTGCAAGTCATTCGAAAATTGGAAGTTTTATCAACGTTAACCTAACTGCCGGCCTTCAACAGTGAAAGATACGTTTTGATTTTTAAAAAGGTACAATTAGACTACCAAGTCTTCAATACAGTGATTTTTGTATGACACTAGCTGTCTGCTCCACTGATGTTTTGCATTAACCGTGAGTTAGGCCGTGTATGGTGACAGCTGGAGCCACCTCCATCAAGCTTTGACTGAAATCTATGGGTGATGTCAGAGAGACTACGGACATATTTTATACAGTCTATGCTGATTACCAAAGTGTCGCCGTATGTCTGTATGATAATGTTCACTGACTGGAAATGCCTATTGCTGTTTGCCTGCGACCATTCCCTAACAATGCGATGTTGACCCAGTTTACACGTTTGGTTGTACAATGGGAAAAGTTTGTCGCTCCTTGCTCTGCAGACTCTGTTCCTTCACTCCCACACACTTCTGTCTCTGGAGAAACTCCCTGCCTACCTAAATGTGTCTCTGCTTGCTTGTGTTGGTGTCAATTTTCACATTGTGTGTTTGTGTGTACTGTCATAGCTCTGCAGTCCTCTGAAGCTTATTGTGTCCTGATGCACATGTGAACCTCACACGCAGGATGAACACACCAGAGTGTTGATGGACCCAGAACAACAATAATTCATATGGAGGGGAAGTTTTAGTGCTGTCACAACATGTTATAGACTGCATGGCTAGGGAACCAAACTTGTGGACTGAAAAGCTCCGTGCTTAACGTTCGCTCAGGCTTACAGCGATGCAAGGCTATGCGCTTGATTGGAGAGATCCTAAGGATGAGGTTGAGGTTGCTGGCATTGACAGAGGGAAATAAAATGGTGTGCATCTTGGTGGTGATGTCTTTTAATTCTCTTTCTCTCTTTCTTCCAGATTAGTCGCTGCTTGAAAGCAGGAGGACGCTTTGTCTCTGTAACGTTTGCCAATCCCCTCTTCAGGAAACGCCTCTATGCTCGCACAGAGTACAACTGGTCGATTAACGAGTACAGTTACGGAGAAGGCTTTGAATATTTTGTGTACGTAATGACCAAAGGAGAGGGGCTCAGTCCTGAAGATGCAGCTCTGGAGAAGAAGATACTGGAGGACAGAAAAGCCACCTCCCATGATCGCCAGACAAAGCGAAGATGAGGAAGACTTCCTGTCTAATATTGACTTAACATAACTGGATTTTCTAAAACAATTTTAATTTGCAGTTGTCACATGCCAAAAGAAGAACTGGAGCAAGAAACATTTTTAAACCGGGGAGAAAATCATGTTTGAGACTTATCATTTCCATTGACAAAAGGGTCTCTTTACATTTAGGGACTGTACAACAGGGAAACGCCAAACTAACCAAACGAATGAAAAGTTATTCTAAATAACGGCATCTTTGGAAAACCAAAACCCAACTCACTATTTTAAATAAATGTAATGTAATACAGCGCTGGCACTAGCCAACGATGAAGTGTTTTTAACAAAAAGTTAATTTGGTGTGTGAAAATATACACTACCCAAACTGACCTCTGACCTTTCTTTATCCCGTCATGTTAACAAATACAGAAAAGGTCACTTTCAAAATACAGATCTTAACACACAAAATGTCAACAAAGATTAAATATTTTTGATTAAGTCTGCTCTTGTATAACATTAACATGGTTTTGTATATGTTTTTATCAGATTTTATTGTTTTTATGGGATGGTTTGTATTCATTTTAACTCATCACATCATGGAGCTTTCCTCAGCTTCTTTTCTAATGATGTTTATAATAAAACAAATCAATGTTCCACCCCAGTGTCCTTAACTGCCTATATATTGAATTGGACAGTACTGCCAGTGTTACGCAATGTGCACAACAAACTTGTCTAGACATGGAACATAACAGCAGCCTGCATGTAAAGTCAGTGTTAAAGTCTATTAGTATGTCTTACTCCCCATCTTGTCTGCATCCATCCCATGTCTGCTCTAGATTCCAGACAAAAGCTGCTAATGGAGACATGCGGTGTTTGACACAGATGCATGTTCATACAAGTGATAGCCCACCCTGCGTGTTATTTGTTGAGGAAACATGAGATGAGTCTAGGGTTCTGTGTGTTCTGCTGCTTAAATTTAGACCAGAACAGAGAGAGAGAGAGAGAGGCAGACAGGCAGGAAGGCTGGTGACTGCAGGGGGGACCACATTGATAAAGTAGAAATCATTTATTTTTAATTCTCCACTGAGATCTAATTACTGCCTATTTTTAAGACTTTGAAAAAAAAGGTGTGTGATTTTTCAGACGGCTCTTCTTTTGTTCCATGATTTTCAGCTGGTGTAACATGCTTCACTTTGATGTTGATCTCATCACAAGATACAGCTTCTGATCACATGATCTTCTTCAGTAGGCGGAGTTAGCCCCTTATCTGGAACTGATAACATGTTTTATGTTGCTACACCTAAAGATATTTATCTAAATGTTCACACAAGTCAGAACCTGAAAAGAAGTCAGCTTTTTTGGCACTTCTGGTCCTCTCATATCTAAGTCAATGTTTTATTGTTCCTTGTTAGATGCCTGAAATAAGGTCAGCTGTTAACACAAGAGATTTTAACATTTTGTTATATTTGACATTACATTGTTCACTAAATACCCCACCTGTTAATTTGGATGCTTTAATGTGTGCTAAGAAAGCCTGTTGCTAACAAGTGTCTAAATGAGACTCAATTGGCTGTTGGGACATTAAACGTCATTACGCATTAGCTACAGTAAGTGGTTGTGATGTAAGCTTTTAGAATTTTACAATCACTCAAAAAATGATAAGTGGTGTTGACTTGTAAAGATTATCTTGCAGAACAAATCAATCAAACTTGTGTTTGCCAAAGGTCTTATTCCTGAAATAATCCCAAATCCAAAGGAAGAATTTCATTTCATTTGTTGAGAGAACCAAACTCCGATGCAAACTTCCTGGTCAGCCTACACAAATATCTCACCCTGCGTCCCTATTGCAATCCTATCTTTGTATGAACATCCACACTCACAAATCCACACTGCACACACACTGCTCCTCATATTGAGATGTATAACTATCAGAAAGTGATGGTCTTTATCTCACCCTTTCTCTCCCCCAGACCCTTGCATTTTCTCTGGGTAAACCCTGTCAGCTATTATCTGGTTTCCCTGGTGACAATTGGGTGCAGAGGCCTGGCTACCTGAAGAGGAGGGTTATAAAGAACAGCTTGGGACCTTTTTGGCCTGGCAGGAGGGGGGGGGGGGGCTTATGTATGTGGCAGTGGGTTTAATATCTTCAATAATAAAAAAGGGTGTACAGCAGCCCTGGGACATAGACATCGACATGGAAATGGAGCGAGTTTCTGCTCTATTTTCCAACAAAGTATAATGCTTTCTTCCTCACTATTTCCTCAGTTGCACTTAGCTTTTCTCTGTTCTGTCAAAATATGAATAAATTGAAACTCAGAAGTGTATTTTGATACATTTCAGCTCCCTTAGTCAGACTGACTGATCTGCAGTGTCTGAAACCCCGACAGCGAGATGTAACTTGACTGGACTTCAGTTATATAACCACAGTGAAGGGCACAGGCCTCACACAGGAGAGGTTTAGTCATCATTTCCTCTTAAACACAAACCGTTTTGTCTTGCCTGCAGTTTTCTTCACTTGATGCTTCCAGGTGTCTAAGGCTATGATTTAATAAAGAGTATGTATTTATTCGTGAGAGATATCAGAGCCAGAATGGTCTCTCCTGCTGCTAATTGTCCTCCATGCTCTGTTGCCCAAGGGCAGCAACAACACTAATCTACTGCATGTTCAATGCCTTTCTATCCCTGTCTGTCTTTCTGTCTCTCTTCTACTCTCTCGGTCACCACCCTGCCCTCTCTGTCTGCATCGATTGGCTCTGAGTGCTGTGGTGTGTGGGTGTTATGTGAGGGCTCATACAATTCAAAAGGTCTACTGAATGCTTTAACCAAACATCTCTGGGTTGTATCTGCCTCACTGGATCACGACAGCACAACTGCCTGTTTAGCTGCAAATAGACTGTTGTCCTTTTTTTGTAGTAATGTTTTATAATTAGTAATAAAGATATTAAACAACAAAAAGTTGTTTTCTGAGGTCAGGGAAAGCAGCAATGTTAATAAAAACATCCAATGAAGCTAAAAACCTGTATTGTCAGACATTGGTACAGGGCTAAGCAAGCTTAACTCTCTTCAAAATATAACTTATGTGACATATCTAATGTTAGTATTCATAAAAAGAAAACGTAAATGACTATGCTTACAGTGTACAACCTGATTCTGAATAAACATGTATTTATTTGTAATTGCTTGACATGGCATGCTACCAAGACCCTTACTTTGCAGGTTGTAGCGGCCGGTCTCCCCATCATTTTTTCTCGAGTGACTTGACCAATTATACACTACTTAATTAACACACACACACACACACACATTTTCTTGTGTGATGATGTTTTATCATCAGAATTTGGCCTTCTTTGGATGTTACCTCTAAATTAAGAGGTTTGGATCAGTAATTCCCAACCTCATTGATCTTATGTTATGTTGAGACTGAAAAACATTTATTGAACTCAAAATGATGTTTACTTTTACTTTCTCCTAACTCCCATGTATTGCTACTCTTTTAGTTTTCCATAACAAAATATAAATTTGAGGTTGTAAAATGTTGGATGATTTGGTTGTGGCCATGTCGCTGCTTACGTTTATGAGTCGCATACAACTTAAGAGTAACACGTCTTAATTATGGGGGAAACTATGACAATTAGGGTGTATGTATCTTTAGGCTTCAGCCTGTGGAGATAAGATGGAGGGATAGTTATTCTGGTCAGTGGAAATCTGCATTAGTGCAGTGATTACTGAGAGAAATCACAGCCACTGTTCTCAACAGCACTGTATATCTGCCCATATCCCTTAGGGCAGCATAATGGCATTATATTCTGTATGGCCGGCTTATGTAACTGGAGGAGGAATATTAATGGACGTCCACTTGGGATGGAGCGAAAGTGGAATCCGATCAAAGCTCTTTGTCCTCTCTGCACACGCTTAGTCTGCACCTATCGAGCTAAGCGTTGCTGTGAGCTGTGTGTTCCTATTCGTGATAAATAACATTCATATAATGTCATTTACAGCGCTCTGCCTTAGCCTTTGTTTGTTTTGCGCACAGCCGTCCACATGTCTGTTGTGCTTGTACTTCCATCCAGTTGTTCTGTGTGGTTACATAGTGGCTGTCCTCTGGGAGGCTTCTGTGTTTGTGTTGACCTCGGGACAGCCCGCACTCACAGCCCATCTGCTGGTTCAGGACACAGGGGCCACAAAGACCCCAGGCTACATCCACAGCTCCAGATCATTTCTACTGACCTCTGACCCTGAAAGCTGTAAAATCATGCCTGAATGTTTGTGCCTTCAGGAGGGCAGCAGCTCTTAGTTGATGCCTGCGATGTTCGATCAGACAACCTACATTAGAATTAAAAAAATAATGAATAGATCTCATTTTATTTAAACACTTTGAGTTGGATTGTATTAACTTAGTCCGCAGCTAAAGCTTGACATACTGTATAGGTCAGAGATAAATCTATAGAGATAATGCCTTTTCATAGGATTATTTAAATACTGGTTTTGATCTCTTTAAGGGATTTTTTGATAGTAACCTTAAGATTAAATATCACCAGTGTTAATTTGTGAGCATGTGTTTCCAAAATGTCTTGCAATGTTTTGATTGAATAATATTCTGTAGGATTCTTGAACCTGAAATGAATGCAAAATTGTAAAATTACAAAAGTGTTTAACACTGAAGTAATTGCAATGCTGGCGCTGCAGACATTTTGGTAGTGGGAATTTCTTTGAAAGGTCACATGTTGACAATCACACTCATGGCCGGAAGAGAGGCGTGGAGCAGAGCTGATACAATTCAATATCTGCCCAAATATGTCACTCCAGTTCCTGCCTCTCAGGGCCGCCCATTACTGTGAGAAGTGTTATTGTCCATGACCGCAGACAACACACACACACACACACACACACACACGACATCCACAACAACAACATGATCGATAGCACTACATGTTCGCTCAGTGCAGTGCTCCTGTTATCAGGACACTCAATAATCCCTCTGATGGAAATGTGGCCGGTTACGCTAATGATGTTTGCTGATGTTCTGTTATTAGAGTGAAGTGCAATTCAGAGTCACAAGGATTGTTGTTTAGGCATTGTCACAACATGTAGCTTTTTATAGATGTGTCCTGTACATGTTATTCCAAACACATGAGATACACAAATGAGACTGAAAATACTATCTGCGGGATGATTTCCAGGAAAATTCTGCAGTGAGATTACAAGGAAATTAATTTCTAGTGAATTCTCGATGGCCTGCAGGTTTGTGTACCACAGGTGGAAGAAGACTGATTTTAACTGGCACAATTTCCTGACTGACACTGTTGGCAAACAATGTAGTATAGTATTCTCCACCTCATTATACAGATCTGTTAAGGTTTTAAGAAAAGGAGTTAGGGAGTTGCTCACCTAATATAAAAAAACTGAAATTTTGATTTGATAAAAAAATACAAAGCAGATTATTTATGTGTACAGTTTGTTAGTTTGACTGTTATTATGTTTTACACAAACCTGAACAAATAACACCTTCATTCCAATTTTATTGCGAACGAGAATTTGTGGAAACTAGCAAGCAAAAAGCCAACAAAAAGGGATAAATGATAAATGGTTCCAATGTTTGTGTTTTTGCCACTGTGTGACAGTATATTGGACAAAATAAACCACACAGCATGCTGAGTTTTTTTTGGTTTTGTTGCATGACATACTGTACAGTAGGTTTGTGTTGGTGTACCAGCCAAACGAGTGTTTGGAGGCCTGCTACAGTCTGTGTGAGAGCTACTGTACGAGGACGCTGCACATCTACACTCTGATAGATGATCATGTGGTCAGTCATGGCTCCCCAGGGCTCTGTGGTGCGATAAATTCACTAGTGTAGGCCGACATCGAGCTGTTTAACAGCTTAACAGATGGATCGCTCTTCCTCCTTTAATTAAGGATCAGTATTTACTGTCACTGAGATCATGGCGACTGACTTTGAAGGCTACAAAGAGGACTTTTGCTTTTTGATACTACAACCGCACTTGTGTTCTGTCCCTTTTATTTTTTTAATCGTCACTATGCTCCCATTGGCTTTTTCCAGGCCCAGGCCACTCTGATGTTGAGTGTATTGTTTGTCATCTTCTTTTGAATTGTTAGTGAAAAAAAAAATGTGTCTTGGGACAAATGTAATTCCAAAGAAACACATTTACATGTTCTTTCACCATTTATTAATTCACCAAATACAGTGAA